>CM043122.1:37473520-37710029 GCA_023701765.1 Hylyphantes graminicola | reverse complement strand
ATCGAAAGAACTGCTAACATTCCATTCGTCGGGTTTCTACTGTGTGCGTAAAGAAGCTGAGTAACCTGTTGCACACGTGTTTATTAAATGTGTGAAATCAAGTGTCTTGCTGCTACGTGCTGTGTAGCCAAAAGGTAGTATTTGGTGGCAGTATAAGTGTAGTCTTCCGCATTTGTCAGTTATAAACGTTTCCTATTTTTGAGCTTCTGGTGTGGGATTTTTAACTATATCAATCTTTAACCCGGCGGAACTCGCGCTAACTTAGCATGGACAAAGAGAATTCTAGATCGGGAACTCAATCTTATGCCTAGCGCCTCCAAAGTGTCAAACGGAACTAATACACTATTAACGATTGATTTGTGATTGGCATAAATAAACTTTCCGATTGCAGATCTGTTTCTTCGAAATGTACTATAATACGTCAGATTTTAATGGATAATTAAATTTTTCAATCTAAGCGCTACCTAATTTTTGAGATAGAACTAAAAGACGCTATTTTTTGTTTAGCTTGATACATTCGGAATTTCATTTAACAAGTTGGCTGCGACGATAGCGATTGAAAACTTTCATCTAGATCTAGATTGTGTAGTTTGTTAACCACTAGACCACCATGTTTATCTAGTTTTCAAACAAAATTGAGCTCTTAACCTTTTATGCGCCAACGTTCCACTTGTAGAACATATTATTTAACCTCCTTTAACCCTTTCCGACCGGGCTCGCACGATCGTGCTGGTAGCAAAGAGAATGTACAAGCTCTTCAAAAATACCGATACCGAAGCAGCTGACTTGTATTATTCGTTATTTGTATAAACAATGAATTTAATGAGTTGCTTTTGTAACTTTTTAATGAGTTGCTGGCATTGATGCTGTTGAACGCATTTTTTTCGATAAAACTCCAAATTTAGTCTCATAATTTTAAATCAGCGCCACCTGACCGCCGATCGAAAAGGGTTATAGCCCTGAATAATTTTAGATGCGAACAATTAAATTACACGAAAAGCGAAGTTTAAAATTTCGTTGTAAATTTGTTTTAGGAGTGTGGCATTGATGCTGTTAAAAGCAACTTTTTCGGCAAAACTCTTAATATTTTAGTCTCATAACTATAAATCAGCGCCATCTGAAATGGTCTTAAAGGGTTAAGAACGCTTGGCGAAATGGTATACTATGAATTTTATCAGAATGTGCTGTTATCGGTGAATCGGAAACACGTCACGCGCTGGCGCGTGATCCGCACGCGACGTGTTAAAAAAAATTAGAATTTATTAAATTGAACTGTGGCTGCAGACAGTACATTTGTTACCATGAGTTGATATATGCATTACAGAATTTTAATTTGTTTGTTTCATTTTTGTTCATCTAATATTAATTTTTTGTTAATTTTTTAATTCATTAAATTAAACCAAGAGAAAAATTCAACTAAAACTTCAACCCCCGTTCTAATTACAATTATATTATACCAAATCCTATGGCAACGATGCGTTGTCGTCAAAAGTAGTTTCTTTTTGTCACTTGACCATGGTTCTAAATTACGAGGCGTAGTTGACTGTGCTAAAGCTCCGAAAATAGACTAGAAAAAGGCAGTCGTAAACCATTACATTAGTTCCCTTGGACACAATTGGGGGAGTTAGTGTCTCTATCAATTTCAATAAAGAAAATTTTATAATGGTAATCCAAACAGAGTTTCAGATCTAGAGTGTATTTTATCTATCTGGGGTCCATTAGACCCCAGCGCGAGTGCTGCCGGGTTAACTATGTTAGCTTTTCGCAAACGTTTTCAGGAATAAAGAGCTTCATTTATCGTTGGCCGTACTAAGAATTGACAGAAGTAACTCATCTTTTTTTTAGAGTTACTGAATACCGTTATTTTGCTTGTTTCATTCGAACTATCTCTCAAATGCTGACTGTTCGTTTTTAAAGCTTGGTCGAAGAATAGGTGCTTGTGTCACTTACCTTCTTTTTATTTTAAAACTGTTTCTCAGAAAATAATACTGGGCGTTACCACAATTTTTTTTAATCATTGCGAAAAGAAAGGGCAAACTTCATCCATCATATTTATAAATTTTTTAAAAACATATTTGAAAGTTTTTTCTTGATAACTAGCACTAGAGAGAAAGTAGTGTTATTTATCCCGTCTCGAATCAATAAAAAATAGTAAACCATATTGTTGGAGAGTAATGTTCCTATTTCAATTATTTTCGCTTAATTTTGCGCCTTCTGTATGATTTTAGGCGGGAATTTAAAAGAAGTTTGAAAGTTATGAGCAGTAATATACAATTACTTCAAACTAAAATATATAATTATATATAAAACATTGATACTTGAATATAATAAACGCGAAACTGTTTAATAATTATTACCAATTTTAAGTCTGTAACACACAAATCGAACTGATGTTCCAAACTCATGAGAATTATTTATTACGGTTTAGTTGTGCTCTGCCCATTTATATATTTTTAAGTTTACGCATATCAGAGAAACCGTGCGGTTGACACCTCAGCTTTGTATCCAATTGAGGTAAACTATTTCAGACTGTACGGTTCAACCGCAGTATCTACAAAAATGACCAGAACCACTTTTTACTTTATTAGAAAAACGATTCCAACTATTGAGCATTCCTAAAAATGGTTCAAAGCACTTTTGTAGATTTCATAATCTTTGTTTAAGGAACAATTTGCATACCATAGTTTTTTTTGTGTGTGGAAAACTCCAAATTTTATGCACCAAACACAAAATTTTTAAACTCAAATTAGTTAAAACTTATTTTTTTAATGTAATATTGATAGATTTTGTAAATAAATTTCAAATGTTTTGTTATTTTTATAATGAATTTTATTTATCACGTCTCTTTTCGCAGTAAATCTAAAAGCAAAAATCAATCAATAGCCACGTTACTTCCAAACATTTATTCCAAATTCAATAAACCCGTATTATAAGTGCCACATAAAATGGGACACCTCTCATTAAATAACCGAGTTAAATCTAATAATTTGCAACGTTTTCATTAATTAACAAAACTCTTCAGGAAATTATGCTTTGTACTTGATTCAAATATACAAAGCATCGCAATAAATTTCAGGCAATGATTCTATATCCCCTATACAAGGTAAACTTCCAAAGATAATCTATTCAAATGTAGATTTCATAGCCATCAAGAGGGTACTATCCTACTTACGAAAATGTGAGTACTTAAAATTTATTGGGGTGCATAGACATAATAGGATTTAATATTTATTTCCTTATATTTTCACACGACAGCGACATGAAGACAAATAAGGTTATTATTCCAAATACTTGGCAAAAGTACGAAGTAGGGAAATCAACTTGGTGAACTTCATGCTATGATTTTTATGGAATCGTCTTTGTCAACTGCATATTTTAAATAATTCTATTTGCCTTTAGTCGTCGTCGATGGATTTAAAGCGCAGAATAGTTTATTACTCCGGAATAGAAGAAAATAAGTTTCAAGGTCTCTGAGTTAGTTGGACGAAGCTGTAAATAGAAGTAGAAATTTCAAATAAATAGAATAATGGAGGTTTTTATTGTGTGAATGGGATGCTAGATGTTTTAAATTACTATCACATGAAAACTGAACCACTAGGGTACTTTGCCAATCTTAGGCAAATTTTCAATGAATTAACAATATATTTTCGAACAAGTTTAAATTGGTAACAGTTTACGATACGTGATTGCAGTTTTTATTGTATATGCAACAGAAAAAGCAACAATAATGACATTAAAATATTTATAATACATTTACTTTAAATCATATTTTATAAAGCCAGATTAATTAACCCTTGCGGCTTCCTTTATTTGGTCATTCTTAAAATGTACCAGTAATATCAAATTGAAAGAAATTTTAATGCACCAAAAATATTAAAAAAAAAAGTGGTTTGGCTCTGCAAACATTTATGCTTTGTTTTTTTGGTTAAACGAACAATTTTTGCATCATGATAATCCGCAGTAATTAATATGAAATACTTATATAGCTATATGACAAAATTTACATTCTCCAAAGCATACCTAAGTACGGCTTAAGCGTCGATACAAATATAATTTTTTTAAACCCTTTAAGACCAAGCTATCGCGATCGTGCATGTATAACAGAGAATGTTCAAGCTTTTTAAAAACATCGATACGGAAGCAGCTGATTTGTACCATTCGTTATTTGTATAAAAATGAATTTGTTTTTAAAGAGTTGCTGGCATTGATTCTGTTTAAGGCATTCTTTCGATAAAACTCTAAAATTTAGTATCATAAACTTAAATCAGCGCCATCTGATTGCCGGTCTCAAAGGGTTAAACAAAATATCATCCACAACTTTGTCAAAATGAATTTGAATATTGTTCGGTCGAGATAGAAGTCTTTACGGTCCTTTTTATGCGACGTTGTTTAGGGTAGTTACGGTTGTTGAAACTCGAAAACCCTTTTCAAGCAATTTAACTGTTCTTTTATTTAGAAATTGTATTTGGAAACAGTAGTGTCACTTGGATCACTTAAAATAGAAGTTGTTGTCTCGGGTGAATGCATATTTTATATGACAATGATAGGAATGTCACATCTACAGAAAAACACCAATTTTTATGAACGAGACAGTTTTGTTGCTCAAGCTGAAGAGTTGTATATTTGAGATAAAACCTAATTTAATAACCCTCTGACAAAGAGGTACTGAAATTGCGGGTAAGCCTCATCAAACGAGAGGATTTTTTATAATGAAATTCATTTAAGTAAGTTTTATTTCTTTTGTTTATATATCTGCATAGTCCATTTAACAGTTCAAAAGATGAACTCAGTTTTAACGGCTTTTTGGTGAATGCGATTGTCTTGAAAAAGGGCACGCTATTAATATTTTAAATATTTATCTTATGATTGAAATTATTGAACTTAGTAATTTTTGTAAAGTTCGAGTTTTTTTCTGATTCAGTTGAGTTTTTTTTAAACCTTTTTAGTCCCAATGACAATTTGGCATTATCATTTAATAAGAAATATCATTATCATCATCATTTAATAATTTTTTATGAATTTTTTTTTCTGTTCGTCTATAGCCATTTATGATATCCAAAATCACATCATTCGATTCTTCAAATTTTTTCTTATAGAAAATATTTTTTTTATAAATCCCAATAGATTTCAGCCCTATTATTTTTTTTAATTATTATCTGAAACAGGATGATGCCAAATGGCATCACTGGGACTAAAAAGGTTAAATATCTTCGAAATAAACTCAGAAACAGGAAATAAAACTTGTTATTGATAACCTTTATACATTTACACAAATTGGAAGTAAATGCAAAAAAACCAAGTGTAAGTGTACAGTGAAGAGCATTTTTCGATTCGATTATCGGCTCCGATCAAAAGTCGAAAAGGCGAACGTTTATAAGCTAATGTATGTATATATGCAAAAAATTGAAAAACATAATTTTCTAAGCCAATATATGGTGTAAAGAGACTGCGGGGTGGCGGCTATTATGTACACATTAGCTTAAAAACGTTTTGCCATTAGTATGTTCAATGGAGTCGACTCTCAGAATCATTAAATCCACTTCATTATACTTCACAATAAAGTTGGCGTTTTAAATTTCTGTAACGATTCTCAATTAAGCAATTGTAATATTATGAAAGAAATTTTTAATCATGAAATTTTTTTTATAGCTTTAATTGTTTTAAAGGGGAAAGCGAGTGGCTGCTGGGTTTTAAACCGAAGTCTTCTCTCTATGTTACAATGGAAAAATATATAAGCTGAATTACACCTGCTGTATTGAATATTTTTATCAACGGTTTTTTAAATGATAAATGTTGCCGGCTTACAAGTCTCTAAAATTCTACTTTTTGAAATTAGATCGAATTTTTTCCTTCAATTTTCAATAAATAATTTTACAACAAAATATTCGAATCAATAAAAGAAAAAAGTGGAATTATGGAGTCCTTGTAAGCACATTTATCAATGGATCAACGCACAGAGAAGACATTGGTCTGTAGACACGGCTACCACTCTCATTCCAACTTAAGGTGACAATAGGCGCGTTTACATGAGCCATCGAATCCATGGAATGCCAAACCCTTCATTAGGGAGAAGATTTCTAACCCAATGTGGCCGTCTGAAGCTGAATCCATGGAATGAAACGTCAAAACCTGCTTTATTGGAGGGTTTGAACCCTGCAATTACGCATTATATGAACCCTGAAATTCCGGTTCTGCCTGGACGAAAATCACCAAGAGGGAAAAATTATGGAGTTTGCACGTCATTCCATGGATTCGATGACTCATGTAAACGCACCTATTGTATGTTAAGTATTATATCAATAAAGCTTAAGGAGAGTATCCTAAAACCAAACTTTTAAAACGTTATTGCCGCTGTAAAGAGATTCGACTAAACATAAAGAAGTATTTGCTAATATACGTGGGAGAGACCGCCCCGGTGGCGCAATCGTTAGGATGCTAGTCTTTGGGGCTGCTGGGGACAGGCTCGAATCCCGGTCTGGCATAGATGTTTGTGACTGTCAATAAATGTTGTTATTTGTCTATGTGTTTGTGTTGTCCTTTCTTTGTGTGTCGCTTGTGCTTGTAAAAACTCTTTCTGTTTGTTTCTGTCTCACTTGACGAAAGCTTATAAGCGGTTCTCTGAACAAGCACACAAGCTGGAATATATGTGTACCATACCAAACCATACGTGGGAGGAGACGCACTCTTACTCACCCTTTATAATATCCACCATAAGTCTTATATATAACACTTAGAAATGGATCCAGATTTCACAATGCGTAGGTACATTAACTAATCTCATTTAATTACATTAATCTTCTAAGTAGCTAATTAATAAAGCGAGAAATACAGATCCTTAAAATATCTACGATCTTCATATATAAGACACTTAAGTAAGGATCTTATTAAACACGAAATAAAATCTGTATTGTTTAGCAATCATCGATACAATGTTTTGAAATCAAATAAATTAATTAGTCATAAGATTAAATTCCGTAGATAATATTTTAATGACTAAAGTAACTGACATGCCCATTTTCACATTTGTGTTGAAATATGCTAACAAAGTGAAAGGGAATTATATTCGAAAAGTTCAAAAGGTATGTTGTGCAATTTTCTTGAGCAAACGTTAATTGAATTATGGGTTTCAGCTGATTGAAATCCTTAATTAATATTTCCCAGCAATTTAAACTCATCAAACATAAGCTTATGTGCTTAGCTTTTGTATTTCTTTGTAATGTTTCGAAAACGGAAGTAAACAAGTTAAGTGTATGTATGTTTGTTTGTATTAGGACCCATTCCTGGGTATTTGGTATGCTAATTCGAAGTGCGCAGTACATTAAAAGATTTTGCAACTGTGCATAATCTTCTCTCAACCAATCAGATATCATTACAAGACTACGGGTGGCTTATTTCGCAAGGGTTATTATACCTAGTTACCTAATGTATTCTAATGCATTTTCAAAATGAATTATTGTTATTCAAAATATTGAGTTCAAATGTGGTAAGCTTTTAAGGAATCATATGGAGGGACGTTCTAATTTAACACTTGTAAGAGAATGAATTATATCAATTTTATGATTAGACTCCACATTAAAAAAACATTTCATTTATGCATAACTAAAACCCAATTGTGTATTTGTAGATGGTCCTTGTAGTTACTATAAAACTTATATTTATACTTAAAAAGTAATGTAAAAGCAATAATATTTATTTTTCATGATTAATTACAATTCATTTAAACTATTTTGACAACAACAGATGGAGTAAGTTTCAGGATAAGATAAGAAAGAATAGCTAGATCGTCTAATATTCGCATTTAATCAAAATACAAGGTTTTATTATATATATTTTTAAACTTGTGTTACATTAAAAATGAATAGGCAAATCTAAACTAAAGAACCTGAGGTTAGGTTTGCATCTACTAATAGTTCTTTATATTATATCGAGAAAGTGACTGCATATAATTCATATATAATTCACACCTAAAAATCGACACAATTTTAAAATATTTGCTTTTCATTTTTTAATTAATACTTATTTTACTTTTATTTAACTTGAGATTTTAGCATAATAAATGAAACGTTATGATAATAATTCATAATTAATATTGACAGCAAAACCCACTGGATAATATTTTCTAGAAAAACTACACTTACTTCATAAAATATTATATCAATAAAACAAAGAACTTCCTTTCACCTGTTAACTCCGAAGAATAGGTGTTTGATCACTGTAATGTTTTAAGCGTCCCATTGTTAGGCAGTCAGGGTGTAATTTGTTAGCCTAAACTTCTTAGACATCTTGTCAACGTTGACAAATACTATTCACTAACGGATTATAAGAAAAGATAAAACAAGTGAACTTCAAACCATTTATTAAAAAATCGAGACGCTGGCGAAGAATGGAAGAGGATGATAGTCAATTTATATTCATTAATAACGCGTATCTTTGTTCCTGTTAGAGTCTAAAATATCGGCCCGAATTCCTTACATACTCCCACCTTTGGTAAACCCATAAATCAAGTGTTAAAGATGAATGTAACGCTATGTTATAAACGCATTCGGGCCTTAATGGAGAATGCTGACTCAGTTTGTTAACCCAACGATATTGTGTTGTTTTGACAATTTATATCCCCTGTTATCGCCCAAATTCACTAAATCGGATGCAGCTCCGAAACCATTAGAAGGGGACGGAAAAAATGAAGATATAATGAAAAATAGTGAAGGATGGAGTTTTGATCGCTTTATTTTGTTTACATTTGACACTGGCTTAATATGGGGCAGTTGGTATGACACGTCTGTAAGTGAAGCTTCGGCAAAAAGTGTTTGAAAATAAGATTTACAATATAGGTGTACTGGGTACAGAACAATGAAATTAGTACTTTCTCACTTATGTCTCTACGATTAAATTTTAAAATTTCATATTTCCTAGAGAAATATTTAAAGACGTCAATGTAAATGTTAATTTGCTTTTTGACTAAAATGGCATTTACAGCTTTTTCAAATAATCTTAGTGATAAGAGAGAGATAAATCGGAGTTCGTATCGTTGCTCTCAATGCTTCAAATCAATGCCCCAGGTAAGTGAATTTTCTTTATTTATTATCGGCGATCTTGATGATGTATCTCTTTTAAGTATTCGGAAATCAGGTTTTAAATGATGCTGTTGTGGAAAAAAAAATCTGTGTTTCAGCTTAATGTGATGAAGCTTCCTTAATATAGATTTTATGGTTAAGTTAATTTGTTTTTCGAAAACAAAAATGTAATTTAAGACTAAAATTTTTATTAATGGAACGCTAATGAGTGTGGAATTATCGAAATAAGTTTTAATCGATTCTGACTCTTCTAGACAAGGTATATCATAACTGACAGCGATAGAAATCTGCGCTTAACTCACCATTTTGGTATACTATAAAATTGATAATCAAAAGTTGAAAAATTATTCAAATTTAGTGGCTGTAATATAATTTTAAATGTTATATAATTATGGAAATGCTTTCATGATTCAAAAATTGACGAATACAACGTTTATTTTTTAAATAAATAATGTGTTTGTTTAACAATACATTACATCCTTCGTTCAAAATATGATAGGGTGGATATTGGACCTTGGTCACAATGCTTTTTGAAAATGTAAGGTTATTTTTGTATCATTTAAACTGTAATATTGTTATTATAGCATTCAGTATTACTAAATTAGATTTAACTATTAAATATAAATACATTAAAATAAATACTAGACTATTTTTAATTTTTTTAAATCGAAATTATTTGTATTCTTTTTTTGTTTTCAGAATTATAATCATCATTGGAGCTACAGCCTTTGAAGGGCCCTGGCCAGTTGGCCAATTTTAAGTTTTTTCTCAATCGTGAATGATTTGATTTTTAGTTATCCCGTCTAGCGATCTTCAAGTAGCCTTAAGGATATCCTTGTGCGGGAAATAGGTGCTGCTAATAATCATATTCTTTTTCTGTAAAAAAAAATATATGTTTAATTCCATCTCCACTTGTTTCTCTGTGTAAACTCACTGTAGCAATCATAGACGAAAAAATGCCCTCCCTTTAAAAATTTTAAAGTCACCAAGTATTACCATAACCCTTTAAGATACCTTCAGATGGCGCTGATTTAAGGTTATGAGACAGATGGCGCTGATTTAATGTTACGAGTTTTACCGGAAAACGGCAAAATGCCATACTCCTAAAAAATATGTAAAACGATTTTTTAAACTTCGCTTTTCGTGTAATTTAATTTTTCACATCTAAAATAATTCCGGGCTATAAAGGAGATTAAACAACTTGTTCCAGAAGTGGAAAGTTGGCGGATAAAAGGTTAACATAATGTCCAGGAGCATGATTCCAGGCTAAGTCCAATTTTTAGTAAAAGTCCTCCTTCTCTTATTCCTCTTTCTCTTCTGTCGGTGAATATGCACGGATTACTGTGATATTAAACATCTTGTTCTCTAGTCTAAAGGTTTTTGTGTATTCTAAACTGAAAAGGATTCTAGTAAGAAATCGATTACATTTGTGATTACTGCCCAAAATTATTCGTAGAACTGGAATTTCAGGACGTTAAATTCAGCTATTTATATTCGAAATCCGCAAATCCTCCGATTGATTTTCAAAATCTTTCGATAATTTCTCCTGTGCAAATAAGAACTTCTAAAAGAACTAAAATAGCCTACTTTACTGTTACTTAAATACATGCCGAAATTCTTATTGGAAAACAAGTAGGTTTCTAATCTTCATCTTCAACCGTTTCTATACAAGATCTATGCGCATCAGAAAAAAATATCGCCAAACACAGCATCCAGCTAGAAAGCAACAATTTAAACTTCCAAAAACCGAAATGAAATGTTTTCATTTACTTGCAGTAGGCAGATGTCTGTCCGGACATGCAGTCCTGTAGACAAAAAGTATGGAAGTTGGGTCGCTGACGTGTTAGTTTTTTTTAACAAAAAAAATAGATACTAAGGATCAAACCGAATAAGGAAAGTGTGTGCGGTCGAACAAGCAGAGAGACGGACAGATATCGCCAGTATGCCTACTTTTTCATTGTTTATTTCCAAAGAATTTAAAAAAAATGTAGGCTTAAAAGAGCACGCAAAAAGATGCCCAATGAGCTTAAAAGCCTTATCTACTTAAAAAGCGGCTCAGTGGCAGAGAGGTTAAATGCATCCGCCTCGTAAGCCCAAGATTGCGGGTTCGAGCCCCGGCTGAGTCGTCGGATTTTCTGGATGGGAAAATTGTGAGCGCGCTGGTCATATCATTATGTGGCATGCAAAAGATCCTTGGAGGGCTCATTTGGCCTGGGTTCTCTCGGTAAAATTAAAATCTCGGCATACTTTAACATCCACAGAGAGCTCAGATTCATTGTAATCTGGGCGTCAAAATTGGTGCCACAAAAAATGGCTCTCAGTTTTGGGGAATATGCCGAGTCTGCAAAGGCTTGACCGCCAATGTTGCAGCCCCATTAGATTAAAAAAAATATCTATTTAAAAGACCTGGACTACTGCCCTTCGAAACCCTTAAGAACTACATAACCTTTTTCGACCGGCGGTCAGGTGGCACTGATTTAAAATTATGAGACTAAATTTGAAGTTTTATCGAAAAAAAAGGCGTTAAACAGCATCAATACCAGCAACTCCTTAAAACGAACTATTCGTTATTTGTATAAAAAATGACTTTAAGTCAGTTGCTTCGGTATCGATATTTTTGAAAAGCTTGAACCTCTTCAAATACCCGCACGATCGTGCGTGCCCGGTCGGAAAGGGATAAGATAAGAAACTTATTGAATAATGTCTTTAGTGATTTTTGTAGACACTGCTGTTGACTTTCCCAGAGTAGAGATAGTTGAATTGAATGTAGTCAAAATATTTGAATCTTAATTGTAACACCAAAGTAAAATCCGAATAAAATATAAATAGTGACAAATATATTGTGTAATTAATGACCAGAATTATTATTTTTAAAAATATAATAAAATAAAATTTTCTTTACTTGCGATTCATTTACGAATGAACCATTTTCGAGTAATCTAGCTAAGGAATTATTTTGTAATTCTGCATAAACTGAAAGCAATCTACACTGCTTACAACAATTAGGGGAACGTTTGGTTTAAACACTTACACTTATAATGATTCCATTTAGAATCATCAGCTTGCGTTTTTTCCTCACTAAGCTGATCTCGTTTTTATTTATCGTTAGATGGAAGAATCATGTCTTTCGAAGGCATTAAATAATGTTTGTTTTAATTAAATGAAAATATTAAAAACATGGTAAAATAAAATTCGCTAATAATACCAATAAGACCAATGCTTACCTATGACTCAGAAAACTGATTGGCCATGACAAAATCGCATGAAAAGCAAAACAAGATCAGAATGGAAGAAGATTCCGAAGAAGGCCCTGTCCCACAAAGGGCTGTCAAGCCAATAAAGAAGAAGAAAAAACCAAAATCAACAATTTTCATTAGCATACAGCAGACAGATGACCGTCCGGACGTGCAGTCAGACAGACAAAAAGTATGAGAGATGGATCGCCAAAGGTAATATTTTTTTAAACAAAAAACAACTAAACAGATTTTTTAGATCTTAAGTGCAGAACTGATTCTGGAAAGGGAGTGCCGACGGACAAACAGAGAGACGGACAGATATCGTTAACTTGTCAATACCTACTTTTTCAGTTTTTAACTCCCAAGTTAAAAATAAAAAAAGTAGGCTAAAAATAGCACACAAAGAGATGCCCTGGTAGCTTAAACACATTATCTATTTAAAAGACCTGGACTATTGCCCTTTGAAACCCTAAAAAACTACATACAATGAGAAACTTATTGAATAAATGCATGTATTGATATCTGTGGGTACTGCTGTTGAATTTCCAAGAGAAGACTATCAATGTTAGGTCAATTGTATGAAGTCAAAATATTTGAATCGTAATTGTGACACCAAAATAAAATCCGAATAAAGATAAATATTAGCGACAAATATATTTTTAGTAATAACCATATTTATTATTAAAAAATAATAATAAAAGAAAATATTTACATATCTAACTATTTCTATGTACGTAATTTTAATCTAATCTAGGAAAGAATTATTTGATAATTCTGTCTAAACTGAAAGCAATTTATTTCCCCCTAGGTGAAACTGTATATAGTAGTTATTAAGAAACTTTGTCTGAAAACGTACTGTGTTGGATGTTCTGGCTGCGTTTATGATATGCTGATATTGTTATTAACGTTTTGACATGAGCTGTTGAGAGATACTGAAATACTTAACAGGTTTTTTTTTAAAAAGCTTGAGCTCTGATATTTTTTTTTCTGCATAAACACATGTGTTCGTCACAAAACTGTATTTAAAATAAGGTCTAATGTGTTTGGCTTTTTCGAAAAAGCTTAAACTAAGAAAATGAAAACTTTTGACAGCGATTTTTCGTTGCAAGCAGCAACAGTATGCATTTATGCAAATTTGGAATGGATTTGTAAGTGAATTTGCGAAAATCTTAGCAACTGAACTCCAAATCACATTCGTTAAAGACAAGAGTACTAAACAACTAAGAACGAATAGCTAACGATGACTCTTTATAAGTATTTTTTATTTAAAATAGCATTTTAACATAAAAATACACTTTACTAGAAAATAACCGTTTTTAAAACGAATGAAGGTGAAAAGTAAACGAAAAGACGAAATCTCCCTTCTATGTAACTTTAAAGATATTTACTTAATCACTTTGACAAAATAATAACTACTAACTTAGCCCCAAAAGAGATCCATGTTTTTATTACGTATGTTGAACAAACTTTCAAAACAAATAATTTTCCATAATTTTAAACCAGAAAAAAGTGAGCAATAAAAATTTAATTTTACTCCCTCAAAGGTTCTACATCCCTTCTTCGACCGGCGATAAGGTGGCGCTGATTTAAAATTATGAGACTAAATTTGGTGTTTATCGAAAAAAAAAAGGTTAAACAGAATAAATGCCAACAACTCCTTAAAATCAAAGTCATTTTTTAATACAAATAATGAATGGTGCAAGTCAGCTGCTTCGGTAACAATATCAATCTTGAAGAGCTTGAACATTCTCTTTAATACCCGCACGATCGTGCGAGCCCCGTCGGAAAGGGATAATATACTTCCCATTTTGAAAAGCATCATATAAAAACATTAGTCTGAGTTAAACTTTTGTTAAGCCAACCTAGACCTATTTCTTCGCTCTAACATTTCAAGGTAAATTGATATAAATGTTCATTAATTTTCCATTAGCTACCTAAATGATGTCAGAAATCCAAGTTAGACTACTTCTTCTGCAATACCTTATGTGGCGCGGTCTGCGAAAGAGTGACGTAACATAAAAAGTCTCTTTCCCAAACTCCCAAACTTAGGTAAAAGGAACATGCGTTTATTGGGGACTTCTTCTGCTTGAATTTACGTTCGTCAAACTTCGCCCCCGATGAAGGGGTCGGACCCTATATCTGAGTTATACTTTGGAGAATGCGAGTTTCGCAACTAAACCTTCCACGCCATGTTTCGAGCTAGAATACTAAATATCGCAGAATAGAAGGATTGATTAAGTGATGCAAGTTTTGAATTTATAACAAGCACATATTGTGTGATGCAAAAATCTTATCCTTCCTTTTTCTTTAATTAAATGCAATAGAAATTAAAAATTCCAAAGTATTCTTAGAAAAAATAGCCGATTTGGCGATACTTCACTTTTATACGAACAGTATGGGATTTTGATTGATCTTGAATAGCATACATTCAATTTTCTACAGACATATTTATAAAATGTTCCAGGTCATTTTCTGGTTCTACTGATCGGTTTTACTAAAACCAAATAATTTTTATTAATGCTTTACCTGCTGTTCTTTTATTACGACTTCATGATATAAACTTTAAGCATATTCTTAACCTTTTATACGCCAACATTCCACTTGCGGAATATATTATTTAAACTCCTTTTTAGCCCGGAATAATTTTAGATGCGAACAAATGAATTACACGAAAAGCGAATTAAAAAAAAATGTTGTACATTTTTTTAGGAGTATGGCATTGATGCGTTTAAGACAACTTTTCCGGTAAAACTATTGACATTTTAGTCTCATAACCTTAAATCAGCGCCATCTGAAAGGGTCTTAAAGGGGTTAAACTGAAAAGCCTATAGAATGCAAAAAATCGTATCTTTAAAATAGATAAAAATCATTCATAGTAATATAATTAACTATTGTTATTACCTGTTTAATATTCTAAATAAAGCACGTTTAAAATACTTAAGCATATGGCAAAAAAATGGATAAACGATGTCGCCTTACAAATATCAGCTGCAGTTAAACTTGGGACAAGTAAAAAATAATAAAATAAAATGCAAAGGAGGAATAAATAAAAAAAAGGGACATTATATTGTATTTTACCCCTAGCAATACAAATTTGCAACGTTAATGGCAACAACCTCAACACATAAATATAATTTTCTCTCATAGTCATTGCTTTTATTTTAAAATTGAGAGAACAGTTTTTTTCAAAAAAGACAATTGAAAACGCTACATACATTATTTAAGTGTTGAATTAATTTAAATCAAAGCAAATGTTGGTTTAGATACTTTTTTGACAGAAGGAATTTAACAGTATTAATTGTTATTGTTAATTCATTTTTAAAAAATTTAGTTGTTAAATTTGGTCCTGTAGCTTGTCTTCCATCTGGATATGTAGGGGAGGAGATTAATTAGCATAATTGGTGTCACAAACTAAATATTTCCTCGTCTAACCCTCTAGTGATCTAAAAACAAGTAACATAATCAACTTTATTCTATTAAAGGAGAGCTCCCTTTCGACAAATTTATAATTCGTTATGTACCATTCGTTATTTGTACTAAAAATGACTTTGTTTTCAAAGAGTTGCTGGCATTGATGCTGTTTAACGCATTTTTTTCGAAAACCTCCAAATTTAGGATCAAAATTTTAAATCAGTGCAATCTGACCGCCTGCCTTAAATGGTTAAAGGTCAACAGAAGTATAAACGCATCAGTGTACTAACTTTGCTTTTCGAAGCACTAAACGCCGAGAAAGAAATTTGTCAAATATTGCTGGTTAGCAAAAAAAAAAATGTTATTGACTTTCAAAGAGCAGATAGATAATAGGTAAATGCTTATCGTAGCCTAACAAATCTCAAAAAAACTTATGTATAGAATAAAATCTATATTTTAAATAAGAACCAGAATTATTTGAAAAAAAAAAAAATGTTTTTAAAACAGATTTTTTTTTTCATTAGACTCTAAATTCTTATGAAGAAGCGAATGAAGAAGGAAGTATCCAGCAACGTTGGATATTTCTGCATAAATTAAAAGTTATTGGTTGTGATGTATATAGGCGTTTGTATATGGAGGGTTCAGAATACAAGCGAACTAAGTCCACTTTTTATCATTTTAGAGTTAGCATCAGAATTGCATGTACTATCTATGTAGAATTTCAGTGCAATTGAAAAGTGTTTTTAGTTCATTCTGCCTAGCGGCTTCAACTTTAACCCTCTAATGCATACTGTTACCGTTTGGTAACAAGTAACATAATCCACTTTATTCTATTAAATTAGAGCTCCTCCTAGACAAATCTGTTTTTTCATCTATTACATTTCATTTTAAAGTTTTAGTTACTAATAATCCTCATGGATGACAGTAGTAAGAGTGTATTCAAAATTAAAGAGTGAGGTTATTAACTTTTGTGAAAATATGTTTTTGGCAGTATTTAAAGAATAATAATATTAGTAATAAATGCTAATAAATTGTTTTGAAAAAATAATCATGGTTAAAAAGGGTTATTTTGAAATATTTTTAGTAGTTTTCTAGTCATTATTATCAAAATTGGAATTTTGCAGTTGGTTTTTGTCATATGGAAAAAATTTTAAAAATTGAAATTATTTAAATTTTAATGCAGTTAATTTTTTTTAGTATTTTTCCCATAATGTGTGAGTATTACAGATATATATTTTTTTCGGATGAAAATAAAAATTCATGCATTAGAAGTTTAAACGTCTGTAGCACAAAGAAGCATTTTATGGACTTGGTGAACTTGTAATCTGAGCCCTCCATATATAAGTTACTTATTTTTTTTGCATTTTAGTCGAAAAAATATCAAAATAAAGTTTAAAATTAGTTTATTATTCTATTTTTTAAAATTCTATCACGTACTTAAAAGAATGCAGTCTTCACTAACGTTCTTCAAAGTCTTATTACCTAAGCAACACACTCTTGTTGAATCTATATGTTTTTTTTGTGAATTCTTTGATGGTTTAAAATGCACATTATAACAACGTTGTTTCCATACAAATTTCCAACTATAATTTTTATTGACCCTTTAAGACCGAGCTCTCCCGTTTGTGCGTGCATAAAAGAGAATGTTCAAGCTTTTCAAAAACATTGATACCGAAGCAGCTGACTTTTACCATTCGTTATTTGTATAAAAAATGATGTAATGCTTAAGAAGCTGCTGGAATTGATGCTGTTTAAAGCAACTTTTTCGATAAAGCTCTTAAAATGTATCATATATACCTTATAAACTTTAACCAGCCCTTTCTGACTGGGACTTAAAGGGCTAAGAGGATTTTTAAAGCAAATGTATGAGCCAAAATAATGTTTTATTCAGTTTATTATGGCTAAATAATTTGCTTTATTTTTTAAGTGATTTCACAATGTTGTTTCAATGTTATGTTTCAATCCGAAAAAATTATATTATTTGCATTCGTTTAACCCTTTAAGACCGAACTATCTCGACCGTGCGGGTACAAAAGGAATGTTTAAGATTTTTAAAAATATCGATGTAGAAGCAGCTGACTTGCACCAGTCGTTATTGGTATTCAACAAGAAGTTTTAAAAGAAGTAAAATAGCCTACTTCAATGCTAATACAAGGAAATTCGTCGACAAATAGTAGTTTTATGTCCATCCGACCATACAGACAGACGGACAAAAAGTATGAAAGTTGGGTCTCTGAGGTCATACCTTTCTAACAAAAAATAAATTTTAAGATCGGATGGATAGAACCAATTTTTGAAGGGGGGTACGGACGGACGGACATCGACCACATGTCAATACCTACTTTTTCCTTTTTTAATTCCTTCGAATTAAAAAAAGAAAAGTAGGCTAAACATAAAGTGGTTCTTAATCCTTTCCGATGTTTGTAATATTTAAGCAAGTTTTTTTTTTATATTTGATTTAATTGATTTTTTTTATGTTTGATGTAATGGATGCTATGAAAATTCGAGTACCATAATGACAAATAAACGAATATTCGTAGAAATGTCTCAAAGGCTTATGTTATTTGTTAAAGAAACTGTTATTAATTTTTCAAGCAATAAAAAGTAAAAAATCTTATATTTTTATTCTTAGTTTAAAAATATTCCTTGCAGTTGTTGGAATTTATGAAAACAAACTGAAATATTGAAACTTTTGTTTTCAAAGCACCTAAAAATTGAATGACAATTGAGTTAAATTTTATACACTATTAAAATATAAATACAGAACTACAATTTTATTGTTGGACGTTTTATTACTTTATTCGTTCTTAGACTTTTAAATAAAGTTTTCCTTTGAATGCTACAAATCCCTCCATTAATAATTAGCAAATTTTAATTAATTACTTTTAATTCAAGGTGATTTTTTCAACAAAACACAACTTCAACATTTGACTTCCAGTTTTATTAATTCAAAAAAGAAGTTATGTTGTTTTGTGCTTCTTAATTTTTCGGATCTTTTAAAATAAGTTTGTAGTCAAACTTCAACTGTATAGATGGTTTTACTCTCAAATAGGGCAAACTATGACATATTCAATGTATTTTACGATTGATCAGCTAACAACTTTCTATGAAGACTACGACGATTCTCTTACGCATTAGAAGTTTTCAAATAAAGCTTTTTTTAGTTTCATCTGAACATGTTCCCCTAATTGAAACTGATTCCCGAAAAGTAAAAAAAAAAAAGGGAGCCATGATATTATGCACAATGTATCCGAAAACACGATGTAACGTGGTATAGAATAACTAGGTACTGTATCTAGTTTTACTATATTATAACTTCATTATATAATCTTTCATAAAATGAAAGACGCGAACCTTTGTGGAACCTCAGTACAAAATCCTTTTTACTTCAGTCGCATTCGTGGTTATTCCCTACGTTAGCAGAAAAAGGATATATGTACATTTTTATTGCATAAGAAAACATCCTTTTTTGAACTAATGAAAACAAATATTCTTGACCCTCCCCTTGAAACAGCGTGAATCAAGTCAGAATGCAAATAAGTACAAAATGAAATATGAATGTAAAAATTTATGGTAATGCCACATCGAATAAAACTTTCTAGAAATGGAAACACCAAAGCAAAGCAAAAAGTATCAAAAATTTAATCCTGAAAATGCATACAGAGACTTTTCTACTGTTAAGTAAAATATATATTCACAACATAACATGAGTAAAAAAATAAGTTGAATAATTTGGTGAAAAATTTATGGCCTTTGTCAAAGTTAAACTGATCTAGTTTCGATATTTATCTTAAAATGTATACACAGTTATTTTCACTTCGAATTAATTTTGGCATAATTACTTAAACAACGTATATTAAAACTATTTACATTTATAGAAGTGTATATAGGAAATCAAAATATAGATTTTCTTTGGCATTGGTTTTAAAAATTTATTTATTTGTTAACTGTATGTAAGTTTTTCATTTTATGCAATAAATGTTACTTTTGCTGCATAAAATAAAACATCAAGGTAAAGCTGATAAAAATATCTAAATAAAAGTAACTTTATTCAATTTATACTAAATTAATTCTAATATTTGATTAAATAAACATTTATTTAATTAGCATTCAATTTTCTAACATTTAAAATAAAAATACTGATTTAAGGAGCAATAGTTTTCCATCACAGATTTTAAACTCATCGACAATTTTTCTCAATTACTAATATATCTGTGTTCGTAAGAATGATTGAGGATGACAACACAAAGTGGAAGATTTTTTTTTTACATAATTTCAAATGTAAGTATATTTTTCAAATTATTATACATATTAAGTTTTATCATAGGTCAAACACAAAAGATTACAACGAATAATTAAGTTAATTACACATTGTTTAGACAAATCTTAATTAATTAATCAAATTCACTATTTATTATATATTTTATCTAGTGAGAGAGTTTCATCTCACGTAACACAGATGAAATAGAAGCTCTAAAACTAAAAGCATAGAGTTAGGAAAGAGAATAGAGCGGTTCATTTAAAAATGTGCGCAGTAGCTCAAAAAACCTCTAAAGCGGTGCATCTTGGGATACCTCAGTGCCGGTTTGTTATGCGCATTAGCTCGAGAAACCTGTTAGCCCTGCTTCAAACCTTTTGAACTGATAGATCCCTCTTCTCCTGCTTCTTGACTCTATGACTAAAAAAATTAGTAATTTTCGATTTCGGTTGAATGAACGCCATACTAGAGCTATATGACGAGCTATTGGTGAGGAGAGTCACCAGTCACTCTGAAAAGAAGCGGAAGGGGCCCGAGTGGCCTGGTTGAGACCATTATGCTAACAGTCTGCACACTGTATCGGGTTCGGAATCGTTTCCCGCCTTCGCCCTGGGTGTAATTTACATCTCTGTGTCCGTAAAAATTTTGTATGTGTTTGTCTTACTGCCGCTTACAGATGGCACTGATTTAAATTTATGATATTAAATTTGGAGTTTTATCGAAAACAATGCGTGAAACAGCATCAATGCCAGCAACTACTTGAAAACAAAGTACTTTTTATTTTTAAAGAGTTTGAAGATTCTCTTTTATACCCTCACGATCGTGATAGCTCGGTCGGAAAAGGTTAAAAGCGGGACTCTGATCAAGCACACAAGCCGGAAATGCATGTACCAACCAACTTAAGAAGATGACAATGTTCTTTTATCTTGGATAACCGGTAAACAGTATACTATCTATGCGTCTATTTCCAGGCCATGCTTCACTTTAATCGTAGTTGAATAACACGAGACGTAGATGTCTCTGCTAATTGAAGTTCAAAATAGACAGTACTTGTATTAACTTTAAACGTACCGTTTAATATCTTACATTGGAAATTTTTCAACGCATTACATTGCTTTCGTAAGAAATTTTACAAGATTTCAAGCTTCTTTAAACAAATAAAAGAATATAATTTCCATAAAGTAACAGCTCCATTTAATAAACTTACAAAGCTTCCCTTATCGTCTTCCACATTTAATTTTCGATCCAGAAACGCTTTAAAGTTCTTCAATTAAAAACAAATTCTTAAACTCCGATATCGGTAGTTCTTTTATCATACCCAAATTAGGAAACGTCTTTTAAGTTTTATACACATTATCTACATTAACTTAAAACTCGCTTAATGAGCTGCGGAAACAGAATATGCATAACAGAGAAACAAATATTTGTAGAACAAAGGCATAAATTTGTAACGCATTTTAAGTTAATTAACAAGATTTCTATGCTAAGTTTAACGTCAAAATTTATTTCTAAGGAACTTTAGATATTGTGTACTCTTTAAACTGACTTTCAGCTCATTATCTGTCTTTTCATGTTTAAAGATAAGTAATTATGCTAATTGTAGTACATATTAACGAGGTATCATGAAAGACTTTACATGGGAAATTCAATATTAATTTAGATAATTTGTAACCATTTTAATTTGTGTTAGATAGTTCGTGTATGTGATTTTTTTACATAATAAGTAATATAATAATAGTATACTTAAAATTTAATAATAAAATTTTAAGGATACAATTTAATCACTATTTATCCCAATGTAGGGTAATCCTATACGTGCAGTTCTATGCGCGGTATGGGCAAACATTGCGTCATTAGAGCCATCTGGATTTTGTTGTAATACCTACTGAATTTCATCTGCAAAAAAGTGAGTTATTTGGTTAATGCAGAGCAAATTTTCTATCAAATGTTTAAAAAATAGTAATAACTCGGATTTCATAATTGTAATTTAAAAGTCAATTTTACCATCTTTGCCAGTTCCCAACGTTAAATGTTGTATTACGATATAATCGTAATCGAATATAAATGGTAAAAAAATCTTATTACTATTTTTAAATAATTTTTTAAACTATTATTTCATAATTTTAATTTAAAAGTCAATTTTACCATCTTTGTCACTTCCCCACGCTAAATGTTGTATTACCGATATAATTCCAATCGAATATAAATGGTAAAAAAAAATCTCAATAAATATTACCTTTAAAATGCAATCAACAACTTGAAGTCTTTGTTAGATACAGGTTATGAACTTTAATTTTGAAATAATGTAATGCTTTGATTCATAAAGTATATTAAGCATTTTAGAAGAATTTTTCATAGGGCAATTAAAGATTTTGTACCTTCAAACTAAAGACTATTAAAAACAACACATATACTGCTTAAAACATATAAAACCATCATTTCTCTTTAATCTTGAATTCTTGTTTATATTAGTTTATAAAGGTTTCATAATTGTTTTAATTCGAAAATGTTTCATCCCTTACTTCAAAACTTTTTTTTTGTTAAATCCTCATTTTCTTCTCATTAAAAAGATATATAGTTAGTTGCACTGATTTTTTATTTCAAAGATTTTGTGAAAAAAAAATTTAGTTTAGCCGGATATGTTTTTTTTAATATTTCAATCTTAAATGTCAGTAACAAAAAATATATTAAGTAAAAATTATACCGTAATTTTATTTCAAATTAAAGTAAATAAAAAACACTTAGTATATTGAAATATGTATAAGTAAATCTAATGCGATTTCTTTTTTGATAAAATGTGTAATTTTTTTTATTTCAACTTCATTTTTCTAAGTAAGTATTTATAAAAAAATAACTCTTTTTATTGAATTGTCCTGTTAGTTATGTTACTGGTTATTAGTTTTCAAAACTCTTACAAATATGATAATGAAACTTTTTGTCTGATTTTATTAATGAAAGATTTGTTTTTTAAGCTAAAAGATATAATTTTTTTTTTACATAACAGTATACTAAATCGAGCCTATTATTAATTTTCGATGCTACGTTTGATTTGTTATCTGTGAAAAATTTATTTATTGCTTGTATGATACCATTAAGAATGTACAGTGAATAAGGGTCAATAAATCAGAATTTAGCCATCGATTCTATTTTAAGGTGCTCATTATTATTGACAGAGAATGTGACACTACGTGACATTATGTACCCTGGATAAGTTATACCAATCCCTTGAAATTTATCTACGCTTTTTGTGTGAATAGTAGAAATAAAAGCGATCCCAAATATAGTTCGAAAACATATATCTCAATATATATCTCGCCTCAATTGCACTTTGAGTCTGAAAAATGTTCTATTCGCATTGGCCGTCGTAAATCTCCGCCAACGAGACTCCCTACCAGAGAACGTGCCCCCACGTGTCAAGCTTAACTATCAATCCTACGATAATATGTAATGAATGTATTTGGCGATTAAAATTGCAAAAAACAAAAATCAAAAGTCATGATTGACATTTAATTGACATGAATTGGGATTTAAGCCCACAACCGAATGCTGCATAATTACGCAGTACAAAACTGCTCTGTTCCGTAAGTTTTTACTATTTTGTTTAGTTTTTTTTAAGAAGTGTATTCTTGTATACGTATGAGAATTAATGAATAACTATCAATCTCAAAAATTTCTATCACACCTTTTTATGAATTAATTTATGAATGTACTTTTCAGAAATTTTGTGTAAATCTATCATTTAAATCCCACGTCTTAGAAAATTTATTTCATATCCTCGATCCTCCATATTTCCCGCTTTCTTAAGAGGTTGTTTAGATAGGAAAAAGGCATCGGCATTCTTATGCATTAAGTGAATCTTGCTTGAATTAAAACAAAGTTTAACCCATTAAGACCCTTTCAGGTGGCGCTAATTTAAGGTTATGAGACTAAAATGTTAAGAGTTTTACCGGAAAAGTTGCCTTAAACAGCATCAATGCCCTTGGGTCAGTTGAAATGTACACTATTGAATACAACGGAGCAATTTTTTAATTAAGAAGTTGATTCATTAAAAATTGCGAATTTTTTTTAAAAGTGTCTTTAAAAAGGGACGCCAGGCATTAATGGGTTAAAAACTTATTTCAAGTATATTTGTGAAAATTTTACAGAAAGTGAGCGTTTATTATAGTGAAATTCAATGTACTTTTTAAATTTTTTTTTTATAAAAAGTGTTTTGAAGTACCAGTGGCATGCGACGTTTACAGTATGGTGCACATTACTGTTAACGTTAGCGATTTTAGAAACCTTTGAAATAAGTTTATTTATTTTTTATTTTCGTTATAGGTGGACTTTGGTCTTTCCTAAAATGCCAATTCATCCCACTCTCAGGCTGGTATTTCCAAGTTGTGCCTGACCGTTTTACCAACAACTGAACTTAACCCATTAATGCCTGGCTTCCCTTTTTAGGGACACTTTTAAAAAAATTCTCAATTTTTAATGAATCAACTTTTCAATTAAAAAATTGCTCCGTTGTATTCAATAGTGTACATTTCAACTGACCCAAAGGCATTGATGCTGTTTAAGGCAACTTTTACGGTATAACTCATAACATTTTAGTCTCATAACCTTAAATTAGCGCCACCTGAAAGGACCTTAATGGGTTAATAATGGACGAGCCAACTTTTTGTAAATAGTGTTTTACCGTGCCATTTTATGTCTTAACCCTCTGAGGGATAAGCAAATTTGCTGAACTGTATACTTATTTTCCTGATTGTGTAGGCAATGGATCGAATCAATAAATAGTAGCAGATTCGTGCAGCAGGCATAATTTATTTAGAAAATTTTAGTTAAGTTAAAAAGCAACACCTTTTACGTCTACGCAAGCATGGCAATATAAGAAAAGTACAATTACATCACAGGGGACGTTACAACATACGCAAGATTGCTCTACCGTCTCGCAGGACGGGTTCATTAAAAGAAAAGGTAAAAGGGATGATATTGACTTACACCAATATTCTTTGCATGAGTTTTAAATTAAAATATTTAACTAAAAATTTTATTTCTTAATTTTTTTAATAAAATTGTATTGGTTATAAATGGCTCCTCCATGTTTTAAATTTTAATAAAATTTTTAAATTAATA
The DNA here is from genome assembly GCA_023701765.1 of Hylyphantes graminicola. Classification (NCBI taxonomy): domain Eukaryota; kingdom Metazoa; phylum Arthropoda; class Arachnida; order Araneae; family Linyphiidae; genus Hylyphantes; species Hylyphantes graminicola. The sequence goes on along the minus strand of CM043122.1, from coordinate 37,684,932 downwards.
AATTAACAGAATTTCATTTTCCTATGTTACAGTGCTAACTCTGTTAAAGATAATGAACTAAAATCTAAGATATATATTGAAAAGGGGAAAAGTTATTGTTTGTCGAAACGCAATACTCAGGATTTTCGTCAAAAATTGATTTTTTTTTAAATTTTTACTTTGAAAAACCAGCTATAAAAATGAAATTACATATATAGAACCGTACGATTCTAGTTCATTGCCTGTAAATTAGTTTTCTGAATATGCTAGAATTTTTTTTGAAGATATCTATAAAACTTTTGTTAAATCATGTTTTGAGTAAAGATTTGAAAAGCAAAATTTATATTTCTCAGAAATGTGTTCTGAAATTTCTACTCTGCAAACAAACGTGTTTTGAAAGTATAATAAATTAATCATTTACATTGCCAGATTACTAAAGCAAAACTTGATGCCAAAGAAACTTAACTAATTATCTTTGATTCGACACCTCTTAAACATTAAAAATAATTAAAGCAAATTGAGAAGAAACAATTAGTATTTAATTATAAGCAATTAAAAAGTTAGTTTCGGTTTCGAAATAAAACTTCCGGTTGAATTCGACTACTTTTGCCAGTTATTAAAATAATCATAACTTCGTTTCTAGATGAAGTAAAAGTAAACTTCTTACGGTTTTGGAAACCAGAATAGTTTTGCTATAAAGTTACAGCATAAAATAATTATATTGAATTTCATTAAAAATAGTTTTTTTAAACGTAGGCGGATACTTAGTGGATTTAGTGAACAATGTAGTGCATGGGTCATTAAGAAATCATGGAAAAATAGCCATATAAAAGTTATTTAACTCAGATCCATTTAGGTGTTTAATCCCCTTCAAAAGAATTTCGTGATTCAATTGGGAAAATTCCGAATAAAATTAAGCTGTGCCGAATAATAATTTTAAAAAATTGCAAGAGATTTAAAAATGAATCTGAAATAGAAGACAAAACGAAAAACAGTAATTTTTCAAAAAGCGTTGATGTGTATCAACTGTAAGTAGTATGATAGTAGTTTTAGTATTTTAACACGCTGGAAACATTATCCTAAAAGATAGTAGACATCCTCAACTTGAATAGATATCCTCAAATTTTTGCCATGTCTTTTGCCTTCCCTGGTTTCTCATTTATAAGAGGTGCGTCTCATAGCAAAAAGGGCATAACTCAATTTTTCCACTTTTATAAGACAAAAAAATATGCTGACAGTATCATTTCTTGCCTATATGAGGTGTCTGCGTTTCGTAATAAGACTTTGGTTTTCTTCGTGCAGTCGCGGGTCATATTTCAGGTAGTAAAGGGTTGCCAGGTGAAATTTCCAAAATATAGCAACAGTAACTTCTATGACGTACTTCCTGAGGGTGAGGTAATATTTTCAGTACATCACGTTTGGCGCTGCTAACTTATTACAGGTGATATTTGTCTTGAAATATAAAAGTATAAATACAGATTTTAGAGCGTAATAAACGAACAAAACTTTAAAAATATTCAAGATTTATTTAACGTCCCAAATACTATTCTGAGGATTTTTTTAATCTAATAAAATCATTAGCCAAAATAGATTTGTCTAATGAGTTCAATATTTATAAGCAAAGATGACCGAAAATTCGGCCAAAGTACCTGATATTACACGCGTGGCAACCTTGAAGTAATATCACAAAACATACATAATAAGCCTTACGCTTGGGTATATGATATGGTGTATGGAATTTTGCTTTTGTTTAAAGTTCTGAAATTTATTTGCGTTAAGTTTTGCCATTTTACTGCTCTAGTATTTCCGCAATACTTGGTATATATCATCTATCGAGTTAATTCCATTAGTATACGTTCAAATGCCGTATTCCGATATAACGGAGTTTAAGAGAGTTCTGTAATTTTTCATGTAAATACTACCGTACATAATTACATAAGCTGGAAATTAAAAAAAATATATTATTACCAAATTCGATATTGTTATTGGCGTCCTTCATGTCGAAGATAGTAAGAAGTTAAATGGGTGGCTTTTATTCGATTTAGTTCCATTAGGTTGACGTTCAAATACCGTATTCTGATATTTTACAATACACAAACAAAGTTAAAGAGAGTTCGGTATTTTTTTTTCATGTAAATACTACATTTTGTAGTTACATAAAATGCAGTATTTCATTCCAGATTTTTATGGATATACGTGTTAACGTTTCAATTAGATTTTAAGAATTTGATTAAACTTTTGTTATGGAACTTTATTATTGAATGTAAAATAGACTTCATCTCATCACACTTTATAAATAACAGCTTATAATAAAAGGAAAAAAAAAAGGTAAGTCCACTTCACATCATTTTTAACTTATCATGCTAAGTACATATATGAAGCAGTTTTGAAAGGAAATCACTTTTGAATTTAAATCAACAAACTAGAAGGGTTTTTTTTTGCATATGGAAATCCAAGAAATTTTCTGAGAATTTTATAATTTACTTTATTTCTTTCAGTCTCAATGACAATTTGTATCATCATTTTAGATTTTTTTTCTGATCGTCTAAAGCTATTTATAACAAAAAGCACATCATTCGATTCGTCAAACTTTTTCATTTGAAAGTATTTTTTATTAATCCCAATGATGCCAAATGGCAACACAGGGACTGAAAGATTTAATTTTATTCTGCTATTTAATAAAATTAAAATTATAGGCAGTATGCTTCAAAAACTGTATCAAAGATTTAACCTTTGTTTTACATTAAAACAGAGAGGTTCAGATTATAATTCTAAAACTTTTTTGATCGTTATGCCTCTATGTCCCTGAGATCTACATTTACCAGAGCAGGAAAAGTGGGCGGACCTGGTATATTGTGGAATCGGAAAAGTGTTCATCTTCAGATTTATCTGTTTCCGCGGCCACCTTCATCTGATAGAGATTCTGGGGAGGCGTCTATTCTGTCGGGGAATAATCCCGAATAGTCCGCAATCCTGAATTATTCTTTCCGGTTATCATTTTGACACCGATACTGATTTACTGCAACGGTTTAGTGGCGCGAGAAAATTTTTCATTGATTCTTCTTCTCTTCGCCACTTTCTTCTTGCCTCGTTGTCCAAGTCTTTGTTTTTTGCTTCTTTTTCCTCGTCTTTGGACACTATTCCAGTTGAATGCTAGTGAGGTTTCATCATTGGTTTGATAAAGTGTCGTACACGATATCGCGCAATGTCCTCCTGATGTCGTAATGCGATACTGGGGAACGATAAAGAGATATTATATGCTTTTTAGAAGCTACAAAGGGACGTAACAAGTGAGGAAACATGATTCTTATCATAGGCCGTAATCTCGACTCTCATTTTTTAGTATCGTGTTTCGAATCTTGTTTACTTGTGTGTAGTGTAGGTAACTTTTTTTTGTAGACTTTTTTGTGTGTAGGTAAGTTTTGAGTTAAATGGGTTTTGAAAAGGTGTTGTAATAGAGAAAATGGATATATGTTTGTCGTAACACAACCAATGAATTTCTTAATATTTTGAAACCTAGTCAAATAGCGAAATCAACACCTGACCTTACATAGAGATCAATCGATATAGACTAAGTTAAATTTTTAACACTATAATATATTTGATATACAATATGACACAATTTTTAATAAAAATAGCTATCAAATCAATTAAGTAATTTTTTTTGGTATTTTACGGAAATGAAATTTTTTTTTGAAAAATGACAGTTACAGCTTTATCTATCCAACCAAATGAGTTGTTGAAAATAGAAACCCATTTTATTTGCTATCAATTGCTTGATGTTTCCTAACTCTAGTATGTTGTTATGCATGTCACGGATATAAAGATGTACAAAGCCAGTGATTTTTTGTTGTTCTGGAAAAATGAAATATGAAAAATTCTTTTCTAAGACAAAGAACAAACATTTATTAGGATGACTGTACTTAATACTAGAAGTAATGCTACGTGATACATTTTATTTTTGTAGAGTGATAAAAAAACTTCTTGAAGCGAAGGGAAACAAAACGAACTATAAATTATCTTATATTTTACTTTAAAAATAATTGCATTAACTACATTACTGGCTGGTTGGTGGCCAAATGGTAAAAAACTGGTCCTAAGGTAAAAGCTTGGGAACTTGAATATCGATACGAGCATGGATTTTACAGCTATTGAAAATAAGCTTTAAATATTCGTTCTCGGTGTAAGCAATATTTGCAAATCCATAAAAATGAACCATGGTTTAGTGATTAATAAATGTAAAATTACTAAAAAACATGGATTTTCCTTTAAATAAATATGTAAGATTTATACTCATTACTAATTAATTATAGAGAATAAATTGATATTGAGAAGTTGAATTTAGAAATTATGAATCCATGTGTTAAAATTTAATCTACTGCTTGCCTGGAAGGAGTACTACGATTTCACAACAATATTATTATATATTTATATGAAAACCCGTTACAGTGCGACTTAAAAAAATGATTTAAATCTTTAATGATATTAGTAATTTTAAATGTTAATTTTTTTCACATTTGACGGATACTTCGAAACGTTTATTTGAAAAAATCTTACAAAAAGAATATCGAGATTTCACATACATTCTAAGTGGTAAAATTTATTTCACTTTTGATTTGTAACGAGCCTATTGCAGCATATCAAACAATTTCTAAGCCACATAAAGAAAGAAAAGCTATCACAATATTTTATAAAAATTATCTGAATAAGCATAGACCAATATCATTAAAGCAAACTTTTTTTCCGACGTTCTGTGTGTCGCTTCCCAATATTGTAATTTTTCATCTAAAAAGAGACAGCCCTAGGCAGTCGAGACGTCACATTACAACATGAAAGAAAAATGAATTTCCGGGGATGACCTTCATTTCACATTGGACCTGAAAAGAAATAAAATATGGCAAAATAAATGCAGACAGATATACAAAAATGTTAATGGAAGGAGGTTGCTTTGTATGACGTTGACTAAAGGTTTGTGTCAAATATAATCTGTTTTTGTGAAAAAAATTGAAATTCTTGAATTAGAATATATTTAAATTTTCTCACGATTTGTGCTTATTAAGAATAGTGAAATAAAACAGATTATCTTTTTAAGTCATGATTAAATGGCTTTTAATATCTGATTGGAATATATAAACAGTGTGTTAGTTTGTTTCTTTAACGGTTGTATTGTCCTGCCACGTTTTCATGGTACTCTGGGTCTGGTTAAAAACATCTGAAAAAGAGCAGGAAAGGTAAAACTAAAGAATTATATTAAAATAATTAACAACAAAATAATTATTAACAATTAATCATACTAGAAGTCTTAATATACCATTAAAAAAACTCTTTTTCGTTGTTTTCGACTCGATTAAAAGTGCCGTACAAGAACGGTAGGGCATCATTCGCCGCGATTAAATTTAACTAATTTTGAATCGTGTTTACGTTTACCGTGTTACTGGATCATGTTTCAAACATTACGTTTTGTTTTTCAACCTTTAATGGATCACTCGACCGAGTTAGGCTGGCTATTCGCCATCTTTAGGGGTAAAAAAAATCTATTTTCGAGAATGCCAGTTATATTTATATTTCTACTTCAAATTGACAGTAAACTAGTTCATTCTGAGTTTTCTTGTTGTGGGAATGTCTGGTTCTTAACCCTTTCCGACCGAGCTATCACGCTCGTGGGGGTATAAAAGAGAATGTTCAAGCTCTTCAAAAATATCGATACCGGAACACCATTCGTTATTTGTATAAAAAATGACTTTGTTTTTATGAAGTTGCTGGCATTGATGATGTCTAACGAATTGTTTCGATAAAACTGTCTCGTAATTTTATATCAGCGCCATCTGACTGCCGGTCTTAAAGGGTTATCGCACTTATTACTTTTTTGAAACGGAAGGTGAACTCTACTAAATCATAGAATAATCCTTTTACAAAATTCATATGGAAAGTATCGATTAAGCTTACGAGTGTTTATAAAGCAACGATTTATTTATTGTATAGTGGTAAATTTGAAATGTAATTTATAATTTTTGTATGTATTTTTTTAATTTGATAATTAGAGTTACGTGCATATCTATGCAAATTAATTTGCAAAATATTTTTTGTAGAAAAACTTAAATATTAAATTTGAAAGCAAAAAAAGTAGCAAGTACCCACTGATAAATAACGTGGAGGATAATTGTTCATAAGTAAAGATTTTTCTGCATTCTCTCTTTCAAATATCTTAAACGCATACCCGTTTATACGAACAGTATCTCATGAGATAAAGTTGTTTGGTTTTTTTATAATATACTTAATAATATAAAAAAAATAGAATCTCAGCAATTTTTTATAATCTATATACGAAAAAATAACTTTTTCCCAAAGTATCTTTTAAAGAAATTTGCATTCAAAATGAGGTCGAGTTTGAGTATTTTAATATTACCATTAGAACTGAGCTGGATAACTTTTTAAATTCGTTGCTTTTATCTTATTAGTTCAAGACTATCTTACTAAAACTTTACATCTGAATACTTTTTAAAATTAAACATAAAGATTTTTGTTTGATTCGTCTATAAATAGTCAAACTGAGGATTTTGGAGCAAACAAACAAAAAAAAATCCTGATGGTCTCTCACGTTTATACACAACACTTAAAATTCACCATCGCGCCCTTTAAAAGCAAATAAAAAAATTCTCCATAACAATATTTTCGCGCTTTCGCCCATTCAAAATAAAATAATAGCACATAGGATCTTACTGCGTTGTTAGACAAAAATGTAAGTAATATTTTTGCTAAAAATCAATCTCGAAGTTCCGTTGGGTGCCCGCTCAGGTGTCGAACTCGTCACTTGATCAGGGTTCTCAATTACGAGGCGTTATCGGCTGTGTTCAAGCTCCTAATGGAGGTTAGAAATAGGCAGCCGGAAACGATTACACTACATTACACTTCATTCCACGATTTCCTTAAACATTAAGGAAGGTGTGAACCCGAGAATTACATTCTAATTCTGTATAATATCTCTATAGCAGATGATATTGTGAATGCTGCCTTGATGTATTGTGTTGCTTTGATTTGCGCATAAGGGCTACTGCCTTGCATTGTTAAATTAATTTGACATAAATGTTGTTTGTATTTCATTGATGCGTTGAAAAAGAAATTTAATATGTTTTATTGTTCCGAATTTGATCCATATCGAATAAAAATTAGTGATAAGAAAACAGATTGTATCTAATTACCTGATTTTTTCCTAATATCTACCAGTTATGTACATTAAGATTATAAAATGTTAAAAAAAAAAAAACTCAGTTTTATGAGGTTGATATATTTAAAGATTTACATATATCTTGAATATCTGGATAATGTCTGGATAATAAGGACAAAAATTGAATACTTTTTTTTCACATCTTTCATTTTTAAACGAGCAATATGCTCGACATCTGGCGTACGGACTATTCAGATGATGATATACCGACTATTCAGATATTTTACTGATACATATTCTCTAGGTTAAAGCTAGTTTTATAGAAAAAATTGCCTTGTCCCTCTATTGTCTATTGCATACTGTTACCATTTAGCAATACACTTTAATATACCTTTATGAATTTAAAGTATTATTAAAGTTCGGAATTTTTTTTCAATTCGTCTTCTATTAAACGCTGGATTGATGTTTGAGAATGAAAAAGTTAACTGTTTAAAGAAAAAAGATTTTATGGGGCATACAACTAAACTGATACAAATTCCAAAAATTCAATGCATCATCCTCCATGCTAAGTCTAAGGTTTTACCAATGTTTTAAAAATTAATAAAATTAAATTCCAGTGCTGAGGAATTTTTTAAAAAGTATTTCTCCAGTATTTGTACCATCAAAGATCAAACTACATTTATTATCGAGCAAAAAAAATCATACATTAGTCAGTAAAAGAGGAGCAATGATGTTACTTATTAAGGCCTACAAAATTTTTATACATATAAATGACTGATTCTTGTAAGTTGCTTCGATATAATTGTTTTTGAAAAGCTTAAACACTCTATTTAATGACTGCAAAATTGTGTAGTTCAGCTTGTAAAGTTTTCCAACATGCAGTTTTAGATTTACTTTAATCCTCATTGTACACGATTGCTAACAATTTATGTTTGATTCAAAATGGCTAAATAATTCAAAAAGCAACATGTAACTTGACGGAAGCACCGATGAAGCAATATGTAATGGTTTGAGAAAATCAATGAAGCAATGTAATGTTTACGAAATTGTCACAATGATTTGCCTATTGACGTGAAAGCGACAGAACGTGACATGTATAGATTCATCATCTTAATTCAAATATTCTTCTTAGATAGTACAAAGCTATTAATTTACAGTTTTGCAGTCTTGTTCCAGTTCTTCATTTTCCCACTTAAATACGAATCTTTCCAATTACATAATGCAAATGCTAAACAAGTGTTTAAGCCGAATTTCACACCATTTCGTTTAGCAGATCTTTCTGTATATGCATTTTCAAAGGCTCCTTCGATATTAATCACAATTTCTTTTCATACCGTTTTACTTAAAATCAGTTAAATGCCGGTAGCGCTGATGTCAAACCACCTCAGATATCTGAATATTTTATTCGTAACGTAGCTTTATTTCTTAATTTGCAGCTGTTTTGTGAGCTTTATGAGCACAGATAAGCTTCTTAACCATTTCTTTTGCTTCATTTCATATGCAAATTATATTCTATCCCAGTTGCGGTTGAAACTTGAAATTTGCAACCAAAACAGAGTTACAATGCTGCGATACGACATAGAGGAGACGCCGAGGAAGGTTTGTGTTTGTTTTAATGGAGAATGAGGTTTATTTGTTTTAATGTTTACATTAACTTGCTTTCGGGATTATTGGTAGAATAGACCATGTGTTTGTTTGTTGCAGTTTTTTTTAAAGAAAAGCTTATTGCAATGCAGTGATTTAATGCAGCTTTTCCTAATTTTTTCATAGGTTGCTTTTTTTTACACTGGTGAGGTTTTCGAATTTGTTAGATGTAGACTTCTAATATGATGTCCGTATCATCCGTGATAGTAGCAAATTATAACCTTCTGGGCAACAAAAAAAATCAGAATTTTGCGTACATAGGTTTAAATGTTATTACTAAATTCAAAGAAATTAATCATTCAATAATTTATCATTTCAGAGAATTTGTCAGTGTATTGTTTTGTCAGTAAAAAATAAGATCCAACTATTTATAAATGGAAAATATTGATAAGTATAAACTATCTACTACAATAAAAAGTATAGTAGACATTTAATGCAGTCTGAAAAATTACTCGTATTTTTGGTTCGCAATTTCTTACATTCTTGAATTGTGATCTCTATTCAACGTCGGGAAAAAGTTATATTGCTAAATATGTCTTTACGAATTCAATTTTTTAAATGAGTTTAAGATTTATTCAAATATAGTTACACGAAAGCCCTCTATATGACGTCTTGAATTTCAAAAAAGATCGGAGATACATTGCAAACTAATTTTATTTTCCTTCAAAATTAAAAACTCAAATTTAAAAACTACAGTTTATCTTTATATTCTAACGTTTTTCCCCTTTTATATTGTTTCCAAATAACTTAACTATTCGTTTTGTTTTTCTATGGTACATTTTCATTCGAATTGGAATACTTTATAGGCTTACAGAGAAAAATTGTTAGAAATGGGTATAAATACGCAGCAGTTAGAAAGTATAGAAAATAATTTCAGAAAATGTTTTCTGAAACAAGCAAATCTTTTTTATAAATCAATTTAAGAAGTTTTATCGCAAAGTTTTTCTTTAAAAAAAGCCTTTTTTAGATGTTTACAGATACATAGTTTTAGATGTTTACAGATGCATACAAAACATAAAAAACTTTAAAAATACATTGTTTGCTCACAGTGTGATACGAAGCTATAATAACTAATATATATATTGCCAAGTTTATACAGTTTTTTAATACACTGATTTACAATTTTTGTTTAGAGCCTATACAGAATTCACCACAGTAAATTTTCGTATCGACGACAAGTCAATCAATGACCAATGCTATTTTTAAGAGACTGTATATTTAAAAATATATTGATATTATCAAAAGAAAATAATCATATTAAATACTAATATGTATAATAAAGTATGTATTTATTTTTATTAACCTTTTACGAACAAGACACGCCCACAACAGAAAATTTACTTTTTTTTACTTTAAATTTAAAGTACTTTTTTCGAGTATCGTTTGTTGGAGGTAAAATTTTCGGTCACAATTTGAAACTATACATTATGCCCCTAATGATAATGTAGACTAAACATATAGGGCATAGTTGACATAGGGTACATCAAAAGAAAAATATTGGATGCGAAAATGTTTAGTCTATCAATGTAAACGTGATCCTTTATATTTTCCATTGAAGTTCTTATTATGAAACAGCGCTACGACTAACTGTAGCTTTTCAAACGGGCAACATCAATGTTAAAACCAAGGATCCTATTGGAATTCCGATCCTTTAAAGGACGATGCAGGATCCCACTAAAGAAGGTGACAACATTTTTTTTTTTTTAAAGTATACGTTATAGATAAACGTGTCAAATTTTCTACTGCTCTTTTTGTTTTGAATTTTTATTGGGTGAGTGACCTTTATTTGCCTGTAGTAAATATTCTTCAATTATTATTTAGCTACACATTTGGAGATTGAAGTAGAAGTTTATTAGTTAATAGTAATAAGGTTTTCACTATTTTATTAATTTATAAATTATGATGAATAATATTAAGTTATAATAATTGACTGCGTTTTACAACTGGTAACTGTAATTAGTTTGTTTTAAGGGGACGTTTTTTAATGCTTAATGATTTCCAGTGACATGAATGTAGCAAGTTTTTTGTGTATTAATTAACACAGTTGAACACCGCTTCAATTTCTCCAGACTAACATAGTATAGTTAAAACTTTTCACATTTAAACACCAAAACTGCAAAAAAACAAGTGCGCCCTTTTGCAACGAATATTTCATTAAAACTACACAAACAATTTCAACCATCGTCTCTTTTAACGACAAATAACTTAAGCAAGATTTCACGTGCAATTCGCTTCTAAACTGCAACTTTCCACAAAGCAATCCTTCATCGCTCCCAACAAACTAGTCCGCCCGCCTTCTCTAAATTGCTTGTAGTATTTCACTCCAGTAATTGAAATCTGCCAAACCATTTGGAATCAATCTACTCGCCGTTAATTGCCAGTCGTTCTAATGACGGCTGTTTACTTTTTTAACCCAGGGGTTAAAATCCCCTGACGTCATAACATTAAAAGACTTATTCAGGAAGTCAAGCTCGAGCTCGTTAGCCCAGTGACAAGACAATTAGTGGTCTTGCTCCAATTTCGGGGGACGAAAGCTAAAAGTGCTTCATCATAAAGAAGCCTTGTCACTGCTTCGGCCCTCAATTAACCTTGCTCATGTTTCAAGTCCTCTTTTGCCATAGTTAAATTTTCACACACGAAGTGGTCCTTATAATATAAGCTTAGCAGACAAGGTGTCGTAATGAATAAGGCTTTTCCTGTGGAATCAACTAAATTGTCCGAGTCGGTCCAACATGCAAAGGTTCCTCTTTGTAAACATTCAAATGACGCTTCGTTTAACTAATTTCAACCGCTGCGCCAGATAGAAAATTATTAAACAACCCTCAAAAAATATCTCGGCGCAATCGGTTTGTTTCATATGATGAACCTATTTCCAGGGTTAATTTTTGGCCTCTGCGATTACATTTGTTATTTCGGTTTCCCTCTCAATGTGCAGTCTTTTCGTCTGCTGTGTTCTACTTTGGAGTTTACCACTTTTATTTTGTTCTTATTTTTACAATTAATTTAACTTTATCGGTTTTAATTTGAATGCATTTTAACTCTACAAAACATTACCAAAACGACAATGTTGGTGTGAAACTTTGGTTTAAGTGATATGAGGAGGAGAAAGAAAAGGAGGAATTAGGTAGAATTGTGTGACACCCCAATTTAACTTACATAGATAAATCTTAAGTTATACTAACTTAATTTTTTTTACAACTCACTTTTGAGAAACAAAACTAATGCAATCCCAGCAGTAACAAGAATAGAAACAACACACGGAGCTGTTGTCTCTCAAGATGTGAAGCATGCTTATAACTTATTTTATAGTTAATATTTAAAGTCAATTTTACTTAATATGTTTTTATAAATGGGAATTTAACCTTCTTAATGACCATTCGGTCGTGTTTAGGTCCTGCATGCGTCATTGTTAGGGGCGGATTGTACAGCATTGGGTTGCATCTGAATACTTTACTTTCCTTCGAACTATAGTAGCTGATCCATTTTTTTTTGTGTGTGTGAGATCTGCTCGTTAAAAGTAACGAATATTAACCCTTTCAGTCCCAAAAATTTACTACACTACAGAACCATCTGATAAAATAAGATTATTTTAGGTCAAAAATAAGAGTTCCATAAGAAAAAAATTCATTTTTTCTTATGGAACTGGAATGGAATTTTTTATATGGTTTTTGAAATAATGCCAAAATTTTTAACTGTGAAAACAACAAAATAAAAACATATGTGTTACCTAAAAACACTTCGAGTTATATATTTTAAGATATTTGACTATATTATAAAAAAAAATTAGTAATTATTTTAATCAAAATATTTTAAATTGTGTTTTAAATATGTGGAACTGAAGTGAACTTTTCAAAAATCAGGTGAAACGCTTGCTAGCTATTTTCTAAATAAAAAAAATAGTAGTTCTGACTTCTAATGAGAATAATGTAAAATATTGTCCAATAGAACAAAGTATGAAAAATCGAATGATGTGTGTTTGGATGTCGCACCGGGACATATACATTTGGAAAAAAATATTGAAAATGATGCCAAATGGCATCACTGTTACCGAAAGGGTTAAACAACTTTTGTGTTATTGAATTGAAATGGACTCGACGGAATTATCAATCTTATTTATTGTATCAGGACTAAAATCTGGGCTGACCCAGAGGTTTTTACTAATTCATTGATGATAGTCCCCAGTGGGAACGAAGTAGTATAGGGGGCTGACAGCGTTGGAGCGCAATGAAGGTAGTCTAACGGGCCAGTTAAAATGATTCCATTATTATTTTGAAGTTTTCAGCAAGTCAGTTAGACAAGTTTCTTGATGACAACATAAAAATTGCTTTCCTAGGGTGATTTCTCAAACAATCATACAGTCCTTTTAGAGAAATGTTCAGTAAAATAGAGCTGGTACTTTAGTTTTGAAATAGTAACCCCTGCAAAAGTATTGCTTTTTCATGTAAGAATTTTTTTCACCAGGTTTCAGAATCGTAAAAAGAGCAAAATCAACACATTTAAAAGGATAATAGCATCCGTTTATTCAATAATTTCATGATAAAGTTCAAAAATAGAGACGCCCTCTTCTAAATATTTTGAAGAAATTGAAACCGAAACATAATAATAAATAACCGAATGGTACTGTATTTTAAATATATTTTGTTTCGCTGTTCTGAGGTTGAGATTTTGAAACTAATAAATTTACTCACAAGACTTATCCAAGAAGTGTCTTTGTAAACATTCAAATGACGCTTCGTTTAACTAATTTCAACCGCTGTGCCTTATAGAAATATATTAAACAACCCTCAAAAATATCTCGGCGCAATTGGTTTGTTTCATATGATGAACCTATTTCCAGGGTTAAATTTTGGCCTCCGCGATTGCATTAGTAATTTTGGTTTCCCTCTCTATGTGCAGTCTTTCGTTTGCTGTGTTCTACTTTGGAGTTTACCACTTTCATTTTGTTCTAATTTCAGCAATTAATTTAACTTTATCGGTTTTAATTTAAATGCATTTTAACTCTACAAAACATTACCAAAATGACAATGTCGGTGTGAAACTTTGGATTAAGTGATATTAAGAAAAGAAGAAAGATTAGAAAGAAAAGGAGAAATTAAGTATAATTGTGTGACACCCCAATTTAACTTACATAAATAAATCTTAAGTTATACTAACTTAATTTTTTTTAAACAACTCACTTTTGAGAATAACAAAACTAATGCAATCCCAGCAGTAACAAGAATAAAAATAACACACAGCTGCGGTCTCTCAAGACGTGAAGCCTGCCTATAACTTATTTTATAGTTAATATTTAAAGTCAATTTTACTTAATATGTTTTTATAAATAGAAATTTAACCTTTTAATGACTACTTGGTCGTGTGTTGGTCCTGTATGCGTCATTATTAGGGACGGAGGGTACAGTTTTGAGTTGCATCCGAATACTTTACTTTCTTTCGAACAAGTAGTTCATATATTTTTTTTGTGTGTGAAATTTGCTCGTTAAAAGTAATGAATATTCAACAACTTTTGTGTTATTGAATTGAAATGGAATCGACGGAATTCTCAATCTTATATCATCAATAAAATCTGAGTCGACCCGGAGGTTTTTACTCATTCATCGATGATAGTCTTCAGTGGTCTAGGAGTATAGGGGGCTGACAGCGTTGGAGCGCAATGGAGGTGGTCTAATGGGCCATTTAAAAATGATTCCATTATTATTATTTTTTTGAAGGATTTAAATCTAAAATTTTGAAGTTTTCAACAAGTCAGTTGGACAAGTTTCTTGAAGTTTGAATCTCTGGCACAGAAGATGACGAATTCTCAAATTAATCATACAGTCATTTTAGAGAAATGTTTAGTAAAATAGAGCTGGTGCTTTAGTTTTGAAATAGTAACCTCTGCAAAAGCATTGCTTTTCATGTAAGAATTTTTTTCACCAGGTATTTTCTTATTCAATTTCTCCAGACTAACATAGTATAGTTAAAACTTTTCACATTTAAACACCAAAACTCAAAAAAACAAGTACGCACTTTTGCAACGAGAATTTCATTAAAAACTAGACAAACAATTTCAACTGTCGTCTCTTTTAACGACAAATAACTTAAGCAAGATTTCACGTGCAATTCGCTTCTAAACTGCAACTTTCCACAAAGCAATCCTTCATCGCTCCCAACAAACTAGTCCATCCGCCTTCTCTAAATTGCTTTTAGTATTTCACTCCAGTAATTGAAATCTGCCAAACCATTTGGAATCAATCTACTCGCCGTTAATTGCCAGTCGTTCTAATGACGGCTGTTTACTTTTTTAACCCAGGGGTTAAAATCCCCTGACGTCATAACATTAAAATACTTATTCAGGAAGTCAAGCTCGAGCTCGTTAGCCCAGTGACAAGACAATTAGTGGTCTTGCTCCAATTTCGGGGGACGACAGCTAAAAGTGCTTCATCATAAAGAAAACTTGTCACTGCAACGGCCCTCAATTAACCTTGCTCATGTTTCAAGTCCTCTTTTGCCATAGTTAAATTTTCACACACGAAGTGGTCCTTATAATATGAGCTTAGCAGACAAGGTGTCGTAATGAATAAGGCTTTTCCTGTGGAATCAACTAAATTGTCCGAGTCGGTCCAACATGCAAAGGTTCCTCTTTGTAAACATTCAAATGACGCTTCGTTTAACTAATTTCAACAGCTGCGCCAGATAGAAAATTATTAAACAACCCACAAAAAAAATCTCGGCGCAATCGGTTTGTTTCATATGATGAACCTATTTCCAGGGTTAATTTTTGGCCTCTGCGATTACATTTGTTATTTCAGTTTCCCCCTCAATGTGCAGTCTTTTCTTCTGCTGTGTTCTACTTTGGAGTTTACCACTTTTACTTTGTTCTTATTTCTGCAATTAATTTAACTTTATCGGTTTTAATTTGAATGCATTTTAACTCTACAAAACATTACCAAAAGGACAATGTTGGTGTGAAACTTTGGTTTAAGTGATATGAGGAGGAGAAAGAAAAGGAGGAATTAAGTAGAATTGTGTGACACCCCAATTTTACTTACAGAGATAAATCTTAAGTTATACTAACTTAATTTTTTTAGACAACTCACTTTTGGGAATAACAAAACTAATGCAATCCCAGCAGTAACAAGAATAAAAACAACACACAGAGCTGTTGTCTCTCATGACGTGAAGCATGCCTATAACTTATTTTATATATTTAATATTTAAAAAGTCAATTTTACTTAATATGTTTTTATAAATAGGAATTTAACCTTCTTAATGACCATTCGGTCGTGTTTGGGTCCTGCATGCGTCGTTTCAGGGGCGAATTGTATAGCTTTGAGTTGCAACCGAATACTTTACTTTCTTTCGAACTATAGTAGCTGATACATTTTTTTTGTGTGTGAGATCTGCTCGTTAAAAGTAGCGAATATTAACCCTTTCAGAGTCCCAAAAATTTACTACACTACAGAAACATCTGATATTCACAAAATAAGCTTATTTTAGGTCAAAAATAAGAGTTCCATAAGGAAAAAAACTCAATTAAATTTTTTATATGGTTTTTGAAATAATGCAGAAATATTTTAACTGTGGAAAACAACAAAATAAAAACATATGTGTTACCTAAAAACACTTCGAGTTATATATTTTAAGATATCTGACTATATTATAAAAAAAAATTAGTAATTATTTTAATCAAAATATTTTAAATTGTGTTTTAAATATGTGGAACTGAAGTGAACTTTTCAAAAATCAGGTGAAACGCTTGTTAGCTATTTTCTAAATAAAAAAAATAGTAGCTCTGACTTCTATTGAGAATAATGTAAAATATTGTCTAATAGAACAAAGTATGAAGAATCGAATGATGTGTGTTTAGATGTCGCAGTGGGACATGTACATTTGGAAAAAAATATTGAAAAAGATGATGCCAAATGGCATCACTGTTACTTAAAGGGTTAAACAACTTTTGTGTTATTGAATTGAAATGGATTCTACGGAATTCTCAATCTTATTTATTGTATCAGGACTAAAATCTGGGCTGAACCAGAGGTTTTTACTCATTCATCGATGATAGTCCCCAGTGGGAACGAAGGAGTATAGGGGGCTGACAGCGTTGGAGCGCAATGAAGGGGGTCTAATGGGCCAGTTAAAATGATTCCATTTTTATTATTTTTTTGAAGGATTTAAATCTAATTTTAGAAGTTTTCAACGAGTCAGTTAGACAAGTTTCTTGTAAACAATATTAAAATTGATTTCCTAAAGTGATTTCTCAAACAATCATACAGTCCTTTTAGAGAAATGTTCAGTAAAATAGAGCTGGTTCTTTAGTTTTGAAATAGTAACCAATGCAAAAGTATTGCTTTTTTATGTAAGAATTGTTTTTCACCAGATTTGAGAATCGTAAAAAGAGCAAAATCAACACATTTAAAAGGATAAAAGCATCCGTTTATTTAATAATTTCATGATAAAAATCAAAAATAAAGACAACCTCTTCTGAATATTTTGAAGAAATTGAAACCGAAACATAATAATAAATAACCGAATAATACTGTATTTTAAATATATTTTGTTTCGCTGTTCTGACGAACCCTCACAAATATCTCGGCGCAATTGGTTTGTTTCATATGATGAACCTATTTCCAGGGTTAATTTTTGGCCTCCGCGATTGCATTAGTAATTTCGGTTTCCCTCTCAATGTGCAGGCTTTTCGTCTCCTGTGTTCTACTTTGGAGTTTACCACTTTCTTTTTGTTCTTATTTCTGTAATTAATTTAACTTTATCGGTTTTAATTTAAATGCATTTTAATTCTACAAAACATTACCAAAATGACAATGTCGGTGTGAAACTTTGGTTTAAGTGATATTATGAAAAAGAAAGAGGAGAAAGAAAAGGATGAATTAAGTAGAATTGTGTGACACCCAAATTTAACTTACATAGATAAATCTTAAGTTATACTAACTTAATTTTTTTAGACAACTCACTTTTGAGAATAACAAAACTAATGCAATCCCAGCAGTAACAAGAATAAAAACAACACACAGAGCTGTTGTCTCTCAAGACGTGAAGCATGCCTATAACTTATTTTATATATTTAATATTTAAAGTCAATTTTACTTAATATGTTTTTATAAATAGGAATTAACCTTCTTAATGACCATTCGGTCGTGTTTGGGTCCTGCATGCGTCATTATTAGGGGCGGATTGTACAGCTTTGAGTTGCATCCGAATACTTAACTTTCTTTCGAACTATAGTAGCTGATACATTTTTTTTGTGTGTGAGATCTGCTCGTTAAAAGTAACGAATATTAACCCTTTCAAACCCAAAAATTTACTACACTACAGAAACATCTGATATTCACAAAATAAGCTTATTTTAGGTCAAAAATACGAGTTCCATAAGGAAAAAAATTCATTAAAATTTTTTATATGGTTTTTGAAATAATGCCGAAATATTTTAACTGTGGAAAACATCAAAATAAAAACATATCGTCGGTCAAATCACAAAACCACGAATGTGCAATTCCTGGGATAGGTGGTTTTTGAAAACTAAAACCGCTTCTCGGTTCAACCGGTTCTTTTTTCCTCCGGTTTTAACCGGTACCGGTTAAAAGCTACTAAAACCGTTTCTATGAAAAACCGATTTTGGAATCCATTCCGTCTGTCTTTTTCTATAACTTCTGTGAGAAGCATTAACACAGCCAATTCGGGTAGGATGAACATTTGCAGCCATCTATTTTTGGCCTCTTTGTTGAACAACTTTATCCCATTACAACAGGTAATTTCCGTTTTGGGACTTTTTATATTATTTTATTATAATTTTTTTTACAGTGTTTCAAATTGTATTGTGCGTTTTTACGGACAGCGCTTAAAATTTTCGTTTGCCTTAAAATAGTCCATAGTAATTGATTAAAGCTCCTATTTTAAAATTTTATACGACAACGCTCCACTTGTGGAACAAATTATTCAACCTCCTTTATAGCCCGGAATAATTTTAGATGTGAAAAATTAAATTACACGAAAAGCGAATTTTAAAAAATAGTTGTAATTTTTTTTTTAGGAGTATGGCGTTGATGCTGTTCAAAGCAATTTTTCCAGTATTGAAATGACAAAAGTTTGAGTTGCTGGCATTGATACTATTTAAGATAACTTTTTCGATATAACTTTTAACATTTTAGTCTTATAACCTTAAACCAGCGCCATCCGAAAGGGTCTTAAAGGGTTAAATCTAGGTTACGTTTTTCGAATGGACTACGATTCTAGATATCTGGTATAAAAGAACTTGAAATCAAATAACATTTCGTTATTTTAATGTGAGAATTCTAGAGTTAGTAGGTGATTATAAAGAAACTTTGCCAACATCTGTGCTTCTAGAGTCCGTTCCAGTTAACCGATCGAGATGAGATTTCAAATATAGTTATTTGGAAGTATGCGGTCGAGATTCTGTGAATTTCATGACAGTGGTGCTTACGGTTACGGTTATAGTTACACAAACTCGAAAAGTTCAAATGACAACGCCTACTTTTTCCTATCGCAAAATGTTCAGCGCATGCGAAAATCTTAAATAGCGTAGAAACGACAGCGATTTATCCAAAAACTGACGTGTTATAATAACCCTTTAAGACTGGCCATCAGTGGAGGCTAATCATCGATGAATTTTTTTCATTAGGTATGAGAATCGTCATAAGAGCAAAATCAACGCATTTAAAAGGATAATAGCATCCATTTATTTAATAACTTCATGATAAAGTTCAAAAATAGAGACACCATCTTCTGAATATTTTGAAGAAATTGAAACCGAAACATAATAATAAATAACCGAATGATACTGTATTTTAAATATATTTTATTTTGCTGTTCTGACGACTTTTATCTAAGGAGGGAGGCTTACATGGCCAAGCAATACTTTCACAAAGGTTGAGATTTTGAAACTAATGCATTTGCTCTTAAGACTTATCCAAGATGTGTCTTTGTAAACATTCAAATGACGCTTCGTTTAACTAATTTCAACCTCTGCGCCTTATAAAAAATTATTAAACAACCCTCAAAAATATCTCGGCTCAATTGGTTTGTTTCATATGATGAACCTATTTCCAGGGTTAATTTTTGGCCTCCGCGATTGCATTAGTAATTTCGGTTTCCCTCTCAATGTGCAGTCTTTTCTTCTGCTGTGTTCTACTTTGGAGTTTACCACATTTATTTTGTTCTTATTTCTGCAATTAATTTAACTTTATCGGCTTTAATTTGAATGCATTTTAACTCTACAAAACCTTACAAAAATGACAATGCTGGTGTGAAATTTTGGTTTAAGTGATATTTAGAAAAGAAGAAAAGGAGAAATTAAGTAGAATTGTTTGACACCCCAATTTAACTTAGATAAATCTTAAGTTATACTAACTTTTTAGAATTTTTTCCACCAGGTATGAGAATCGTCATAAGAGCAAATTCAACACATTTATAAGGATAATAGCATCCGTTTATTTACTTATTTCATGATAAAGTTAAAAGTATTTTAAATATATTTTATTTTGCTGTCCTGACGACTTTTATATGAGGAGACATGCTTACATGGCCAAGCAATACTTTCACAAAGGTTCAGATTTTGAAAATAATGCATTTGCTCATAAGATTTATCCAAGATGTGTTATTGATAGTTTTGCAATGCTGTTTCTAACTTTGAGTTTGTGATGTATCTGACTAACTAATGAGCTATTAAACATAATGTAATATACTTAAACTCTCGCATAAACAACTTTACTACTTTCTGTATTTATTCTTTATGAAAGGTTATTAGTATATCCCTTTCCGACCGGTCTCGCACGATTGTGCAGGTATTAAAGAGAATGTTCAAGTTCTTCAAAAATATCGATACCGCAGCAGGTGACTTGTACCTTTCGCTATTTATATAAAAATGACTTTGTTTTTAAGGAGTTGCTGGCATTGATGCAGTTTAGTAAATTTTTTTCGAATAACTCCAAATTTAGTCTCACAATTTTAAATCAGTGCCACCTGACCACCGGTCGAAAAGGGTTATATATGATTAACACAGTTACACGAGGGCTATTGGTGATGTGCGTCGTATTTTAGAACCACAGTCAAGTGACGAGCCGACAACTGAATGGGCACCCAACGAAATCCGTGCCTAACCAACTGGGCTCTCCACCCCCACTGTTATTAATGGATAGATAAAATAGTCTACTTTTTTTGTAAAGTTGATTAAAGTTATCATAAATACTTGTTGCAATGCATGAAAACCAGGCACTTTAAAAACCCTTATTTTGCATATAAATAACACAGACCGTTAATGAAAAGCTTTTCAAATAAATCATTAGACTGGAAGCAACACTATTATAAGTACTCCTGTTGACAGCCACATGGCAGCCTAGATAACTTAACATTGCTTGACCGTGTGAGTTTTGCAAAGTTGTAACTGAAATGGGTTTTAAAAAGGAGTTTTATGTATGATCAAGACTCTTCAAATATTTTTTATATCGTAGTTTAACAAGTTTTGACAATGGTCATTCCTGCCATTTGTGGCGTATTGTATGTTCATGCATTTAGTGTGCTTTTTAATCGCCTCATGTTCCCGATCTTTGCTGATAACTGTCTCATATATAAACAAAAATATGTAATGAAATAAATAAATTATGTATGTCAGGAGAAAAAAAAGTGCCAAACACAGCATTTGAAGATCTGAAAATGTGTAACTGAAATAGCTTTTATAAAAGCTTCGACTTTTTACATTATAAACGTAGTGTGAAAGTTCAAACGATACTACAGCTAACGTTTACAAAAAGTCTTCATCTACAAAAGGCGTCCGTCGAACAGCAACTACACCTAATACAAATTCCTTACCCCACAGATTACCCTAGTCCATTCACTCATAATATCGTATGATCAGTTTTCAATACATTTAACTGATATCACATTGTCGGTCGTTTTTTTAAAAAAAATCTTCCCACATTTATCATATTCTGGGCTACTAGAGTAATTTTAAAGTCCATTCAACGGAAAACAAGAAAAGTGTCAATTGCACTTTTGCCAAACTGCATCTTCTAGTTCCAGGTTTCTCTTGTCCGGTAATAGACTGTCTTCATCTCCTAAGATGTGACAAATGGGCTTGCTCTGATGGCTGTCACAGAGGCTTTTAACCATCGATCAAGTTAAGGAATGTAGTTACAATGACAGTTTCCGGATTTGGGTTCAAACTTTATCCAGTCTTAAGGAAGCGAAATTTTTAAAAGATGTCCACTAAAATACGCTGCAAATATTGACACATCTATCGAGGTTTCCATAGTATCCCTCTTGCTATCATCACATTCTTTGGGAAATTCGCGGAAAGTTCTAACGTATTTGGGAAAAAAGAGACTCCTTTTCAGCGAGACGGTTGGAGAAGTATAAATTCCGATGCTGTTAAAGAAGTGCGGATTGTATGCTGAGATTTATATATTTTTTTTCAATTTTAGACTGTCGTTTTTCCCCAAAGAGGATTCTGGGTTTATATAAGTTTAGTTTAAGAAGATTGTGATTTAAACTGTCTGGATATCTGGATAAAGTACGAAAATTTTAAGTTGTGCCTATTTTCACTTAAGTACAGCTTAGTGATAACGTTACTCTGAGGGAAAAAATGAGAAATATTATAAATATTTACTGTGCTCGAATGCGAAATTGCACTATATAAAACAAAAAAAAATGCACCAACTTGTAAAAATATTTAGAAGAAATGAGTTTTATGTAAATTAAATTGCGACACAATTGTAATATATATATATATATATGTTTCAATAAGTTGTTGCCACTTTTAACCCAAACTGTTTCTGACTTAGTAGATCAAACAGTACGATTCATAACCCCCAACAAAAACCGTTTTGTTGCGCCTGACAGTTCTAGTACCTCTTATGTTTTTAACACTTTAGTGCAAACTGTTGCCATATGGCAACAAGTAACATAATCCACTTTATCTCTTCGATTTGTATAAAAAATGACTGTTTTTAAGGAGTTTCTGGCATTCATACTGTTTAACGCATTTTTTCGATAAAACACCAAATTGAGTCTCATAATTTTAAATCAGCGCCTTTTGGTTTCCGGTCTAAAGAGTTAATTTGAATTCCGTAGCTCCTTTCGTATTTCAGCAATACCTTTACAACCTTAAAGCAGTTCTAGAAACTCGCGTATCAAATTTGAAGTATATAACCATTTTAGTTTGAGCTGTCGAGTTGTTTAACCTTTTAAGACCGAGCTATCTCGATCGCGCGGGTATAGAAGAGAATGTTCAAGCTTATCAAAAATATCGATACCGATGCAGCTGAATTGTACCATTCGTTATTTGTATGAAAAATGACTTTGCTTTTAAGGAGCTGCTGGCATTGATGCTGTAAGGCAACTTGTTCGATAAAACTCTTAAAATTTAGTATCATAAACTTAAATCAGCGCCCCCCTACGGCCGGTCTTAAAGGGAGGACAGAGTAACAGACGGAGTGACTCGAAAACCACTTCTTCAGAATCAGCACCCTTCAAATTGTGAGACAAACGAAATTGCTGGTTAGTAAAAAATATTTGTTTTTGACATGCTAAGAGCAGATATATAAAAGGTTATAAGAATATAAAAGGTTAATGTTTATTGTAACTTTAAAGTAAATCTAAATAAAACTTTTGTATTAGTGTATAATATATATTTACAATAAGAACCAGAATTATTTATAAATATTGTTTTTTAAACCGATATATTTTTAATTTTAAGTTTGAAATTACTCCTTAGTTTTCAATGGAGAAAGAATTATCCAATTACTTGGGTATTTCTGCGCAAATAAAAATGTAAGGTTTTAGGTTGTAATATATAGATGTTTATATGTGGAGGGTTCAGAATATAAGCGAACTAAGTCCACTTTTTTTTATCATTTTCGAGTTAGCAGCGGAATTGCATGTACAATTTATGTAGAATTTCAGCTCAAAATAATGAAAAAAATTCCTAGTTCGGATAATAGACGTTAGGCGCCAGCAATTAAAAAAAAATCAATTGCTACTTCCTAGCGGCTTCAACTTTAAAACGTCTGTAGAACAAAGAAACATTTTATGGACTTGGTTCACTTGTATTCTGAGTCCTCCAAACATAATTTAGATACTTTTTTGCATTTTAGTCGAAAAAATGGCAAGATAAAGTTTGAAATTAGTGTCGTACTCTTCTTTTAAAAAGTCATTGTTTTTACGTACTTAAAAGAATGCAGTTATCCTTCTTAAATGTTTTTCAAAGTCTTACTTTGTAATCAACACACTCATGTTACAATACACATTAGAACCACGTAGTTTCCATACAAAATTTCAATTTGAATTTTTATTGACCGCTTAAGACCGAGCTATTACGATCGTGCAGGTATAAAAGAGAATGTTCCAGCTTTTCCAAAAACATCGATACCGAAGCAGCTGACTTGTACCAGTCGTTTGTTTGTGTAAAAAATGACATGGGTTTTAAGGAGGCACTGGCATTGATGCTGTTATGCTGTAAGGCAACTTACCGGCTTGCAAAGGCTGGTCTTAAAGGGTAAAGACAGACAGAGTGACAGACGGACCAATGTTGGAAAACCACTTTTTCAGAATCAGCACCTTCGAAACGCGTACAAAAAAAACAGAATCTCCGCTTCAGATTTTCCACTTCATCGCAATACTTTTATTACCTTTTCAAAATTTATTTTAATAATACTTTTATTTTATTTATTTTATTTGTTATACTATAAATTAAATGATTGAAAGTAATTGTGCTTAACTAAGACATTTATTTAAGTTGCAAGTCAATCTAAAATTAAATAAATAACACTACACTGGCAACTTATTTTAAAAATAAGTTTTAATTTTATATTGTATGTTGTATACATAAAATGAAAGATATTTTCGCGAATAGTTTTGAATTCTTAATAAATTTAGCATATATATTTAAATATTCGGAAATTAATATTATTAAATCATTTTTTTAAAAAACTGTTCCAATTTAATTTAGAAATAGAGATATTTTTTAATTAAAAAAAACAATATAAATCATCTATAAAAATCTATTAATTTTTTTCAATAAACTGTGAAAATATTATATTGCATTTAGTATGAAAATTTTAACTTTTTACAGAATAATTTTATATTAAGTAAAAAGAACATTCGCCATGTACTTTTTCTAAATTTTGCTAAATTGATTCATTGATAATAATAAACAAAATAAAACTACACGATCAGAAATTATAAAAAACTTTACTTTGTAGCAAGATTATTTAATGAATTTTCTTCAACAAACGTTTAGCTCAGAACGGCAAAGTTATTACTTTCATGAAAGCAAATTCAAACATCAGTTTAAATCCTGTAATTCACCTAACATAACACTTATTTGAATGAAATATCAGGAGACTTTCTCAATACGTTATATTACTACCCGTCGGTGTTTACGTTAGAATAATAAGTAGGGAATATATTTTTTTGTTTTTCTGGACTTAGCGAAAATCCAATATTGAAAAAAAAAAGCATGCAAAAAACCCTGAAGTGAATGAATAAGCCTTTGAACAGTTTGCGACATTCTTTTTGAGAATAAAAAATCCGCAAGCTGCAAGTCGCTTCGTTAGTTTGAAACACTTCAAACTAAAAAGTAAGGAAATACGAATTTTATCTTATATCTACGCATTTATGGTGGAGTGAAATTGCCTTTTTTGAATTGTATCATTCAAAACAAAATCTGTCAAAATGTCTCATTTTACGAACTGAAAACTTCGTAAACCAAAAATGTTCAGGCTATTTTTTATTTCCCTTCAACTACGAGTTAATATTTCTATCAGAGTTGTATAGAAAAGAATTTGAACATATAAAATTATTAGTTTTTTTAAATTATAATTAAAATAAGAATATATAATTAATCTTTTATTAATATTTATGGATTGTTAGACCTTATGTGTTGCCATTCAATTGATTTCAAAATGATGTGTAAAAACAAACAAACAATAAAAAGTAAGTCTTGTTTGATAAGAAGTATTGCTCTACATTTCGGTTCCATTGTTTATTTGCCTGTATTTGTTTGTGACAGATTGTGATATTGTTATTACAGTGGCTGCTTGAGCCTTGGTTCCGGGGAAACAATGGTATCAAATATTCTGAGAAATTTGTTCGTTTTCTTCCTCAGCACTACAGTCCGATTAACCCTTTAAGACCCTCTCAAATGGCGCTGATTTAAGGTTATGAGACTAAAATGTTAATCGTTTTACCGGAAAAGTTGCCTTAAACAGCATCAATGCCATACTCCTAAAAAAATGTACAACGATATTTTAAAATTCGCTTTTCGTGTAATTTAATTTTTCACATCTAAATTTATTCCGGTCTATAAAGTAGGTTAAATAATATGTTCCACAAGTGGAACGTTGGCGCATAAAAGAAAGGTTTCCGGCCAAGGCTGTCTGAGTCATTTTAAACCATCTTGACCTATTTGATGCCATAACTTCATCTGTTAACACCAAGACACTCTAGCCACTTCTCTGCATTGTCTCGTCATCTTATTAGCGGCCTTCTTTTTCTTCCGTTTTTATGAAATGTTATTTTTTATTGGGTTTTCTTCTTCATATTTGTAAACAAGCCATCTAAGTTGAGACATTTGAATGACTTTCAATAGGTTAAGTTCTCGAAAATTGAGAAGTAGTTCATTATGGTATATGATTCACCATATTACGTTTTCTGTTCTTAATCGAAAAATGTTTCTTGGCATTTTTCGTGTTGTGTGTAAAATGTGTAGTTTATTTTCATTTGTCTCATTCAATGTTCAACAGTCACTGCAATATAAAACAAGAAGTCGTACTTATGTCTTTTATAGCAGGAATTTTTTTCTCTGCTAAAGTGTCTTGATCTAAACTGGCTGCGTAAGTCAAAAGATCATCTGTTGGCCGTGATGATTCGATTTTTTTTTATTTCGATGGTGATGCCATTATTGTGCCTAAATATTTAAAATGGTTTATTTTTCAAGAATGTAGTTGTTTATTTTTAATGGCAACAGATCTGGAACTGTTTGTTACAGTCCTTAAATTTGTGCGAAAACATATTACTGAGTTCTTGACATATGTCCGTGCCTTTCAACAGTGAAAAGCAGACAAAAAGTAATAGCTAAATACTTATTAACTCTGCCACAAATCTTTCAGTATTTTTTTTTGGCTGAACCTTATTTGTTGTATTTTGAGTTCTTTCAGGTTAACAAGTAGTTTTAGGTGAAATACAAGCCATTTTTGTAGGGTCTGGATACAACCTTTTCAAATCAAAGCATCGACGTTGAGCTTTGTGATAGCGATCTCCATTTTTTATTCACGCTGAGGAGGAGAGTCAACTGAACGAGTTGCCTTTTCGAATAGATTTGCATGTCGTTAAAGTGCTTGAAAGAATTCGGAAGACCCGGAGAGGGCGCGGGCTTACCATCGGAGTAAGAGGACTTTTTGTTTGCTACTTTCTTGTGTTTTTTTCATTCACCAAAAGAAAATTTCAATGGATCTGAAGCGTGTAAATTGCGAGAGAAAACCTGGACCAAAGGTTTTACTGTTCACCATAATGTAGAAACAAAAAGCGTTTTTTTTCGGATAAAAACAAGGTCCATTGTAATATATTCTAAAGGATTCGACACAGAATGGATTTAAGGTACATAAAAAAGGTGCCTTCTGTTACTAATACTCTTAAGTCCGTCTTTTAAAGTAACCGAAGAAAACTTTTTTATTAAAGTTTGTTCATATTGCTTTCAACACTTACTTGAATTTAATATACATTTTCCGTTCCATATTAATAGTGTATTTTCTTTTAACATTATTAGGAAAAAATATTGTCTTAGATTCGTCTACTCATACAGAACACAAGTTTGGCTTGGTCAGTATTTGCTATAATAATTTATGTTGACAGCATTTTTTCCCGTGAAAATATAACTATTTAAAATTGTAACTAATTTTGAATTATAGCACTTTTGGCAAAGTGTATACCATTATTCTTTCATTTTCATGCTTAAATAAAAAAACCAAAAAGTACCAATTAATGTGATAAGATATGCTCGATGTATATATTACAGTCATGAAAGTGCTTTCTGGAATATTATCGCAGAAGATGGTTTGGTTAACCAAGCAAAATAACCGTATTCTTTCTAGGCTGAATGTATTTTTGTTTTCTAGAATAATAGAATATAATACTAGATAAAAAGAAAATATCACATTTTAAACCCGTCGTGGTTGAAGAAATTCGGATTTGATATAAGCTTCTTATGAAATTATGCGAGTTGAAATCAGGGAAGTAGACATTTATGGATTCTCAATGCCTTTGTTGAGCATTTTTAAACTTACTTTAGAAAGTTTCTATATTTTTTTAAAATAAATACGTTGACAAAATCCAAGGTATATCTGAAAATTTTCAAGGAAAAGATATATTTCTCATAGAAATCATAACAGATGCACACACATTTGATTCCAATAAATCAAATGCGACCTTTTTTGTTGTACATAATCGATTTGTGTAATACAGATTAATTAAATTTTTTATTTATTTAAATTCGTATGCAGTTGTAGCTGAAACAATATAAAAAACACACTTGAGTTTGATGGGTAGACGCATTTTTGCATGCTTCTTTACGTCAGCCAAAAATGTGAAATTTCATTGAAAAACCTTATTCATTTGTTAGTCAATGTTATCAATGTTTTATTATTCTAATGTTGCAAAAAATGTGAGAATTTGATTAAAAGAGAGAAAAATATCTTTTGTTGTGACAGACAAATTACAATTGCGAATTACTCAATTACACATTCTTCATCTATAGTTATTTGCTGTTGATTCTGCCAGTTATGTACCTTAAAAGTTAATTGCAAAAATGTATGTTTAAGTCATTACAAAATCCATTATCGAACAGATTTTAAGCACATTCTGTCTAATGAACTCGTGATTTGACAAACAACGTAAGGGAAATACCATTTAAATAATGCTTTCAACCATACAAGGTCTCCGAGACGCTTCAAAAACTTTTACTTTGGCCAACACTATGTCAGCGACGTTCTGTTCTTCATGTCAATCTAAAAATGAACGATGAGCTTTCAAAAGAAGAATCAAACGACAAAGTTAAAAGCACAAGAAGTGAATAAAAAACAGATGGTAGAGCTATCGATTTTCGGATAGCTAAACAGCATTACACATGCAAATTTCTTCAAAACAAAAGGAGCCAGAAACACAACGGTAATACTTTCTCAGCCGTTGCATATTTCATTCGTTTTAGTACGCAGAAAGTTTGTGTTCCAAACAGAATATAGACCAAAGCTATACTGAGATCGGGAAAAACAGGGAAAAAAAAAACATTACCGAGATTTATATTGAAATTCAAAGGAAAAAAAGATTTTTATGTGTTTTTTGCGGACATGAAACAATAAGTCATATGAATATTGGAATTTTTTCATTCTAAAAAGTCGTATTGTGATGCGAGTTAGTTGTGTTTGTATTGAAATTCCTCATATTGCCTTTGTTTTCACGCTTAAATATAAATAGAGAAAATTGACTTGCGGTTGATGGGTTTGTGTTGCACTTTGAAACATATTAATCGATCGTTCGTATTCGGTAAAAAAACATATTGCTTTACTTTAGATGACTGGATTTTCTATAATTGTACTTTTCGTACGAAACTTCCAGAAACTACGTATTATATTTTTACCTAAATTGATGGAATTTTCGCCGATTAGATGGAATTTTTTTAAAAATTGATGGAATGCGCCGCGATTTTTTCTTTTAGTGGGTAGACTCCAACATGCTAAAAAACGTACGATGTCTCTATACAATTGAGCTAAGTGCTATTTCAGATGTCATCCTCGGCACTTAACCACCTTTTCAAAATTATATTATCAGTCGCCAATAATCTTTACGTTGCTCTAGTGCAGCTTTAACTCAACCCAATCAAATATTCATGCCAAATAAAATTAGAAAAAATTATTCAAACTTTTGTTTAACATGTTTAAAAAAACCCACACAATTTCATGTTTATTAACCCTTTCAGTCCCAAAAATTTACTTCACTACAGAAACATCTGATATTCACAAAATAAGCTTATTTTAGGTCAAATATGCGAATTCCATAAGAAAAAAAATCCATTTAAATTATTTATATGGTTTTTGAAACAATGCCAAAATTCTTTAACTGTGGAAAACAACAAAATAAAAAATATATATTACTTAAAAACACTTAGAGTTATATATTTTAAGGTATCTGACCATATTATTTAAAAAAAAATTAGTGATTATTTTAACCGAAATAGTTTAAATTGTGTTTTAAATATGTGGAACTGAAGTGAACTTATCAAAAATCAGGAGAAACGCTTGTTGACTATTTTCAAAATAAAAAAATAGTAGTTGTGACTTTTTTTAAGATAAAAGTAAAATTTTGTCTGATAGAACAAAGTGTGAAGAATCGAATGATGTGTGTTTGGATGCCATAGCGGGACATAAACATTTTGAAAGAAATATTGAAAGTGATGATGCCAAATGGCATCACTGGGACTGAAAGGGTTAAAAAAAATCGAAAAGACCATAGTTAGTTTCTATCCTGAATTTTTGTTAATGGTTCTTAACCCATAAGCAACTAATTTGCGTTTTAAAATATTCTTTTAAAAATTATAACACGTAAATGTATTGTGTAATACACACCACTGTTCTTATATTTAATATTTTAATTAAAAATATCCAAAAGTGGGCTTACTGATGTTCGTGGTAAAGCCCTATAATCATTTAAAGAACTATCTGGGAACTCCGGATGGTTGAGCTTTTTATAGAATATGTACATATTTCGAATTACTGTTGGTGGTGGTGAATAATCGTTACAAAACGTAACCTAACTGCTTCTGGTAATTGTCTTCCGTTGACGACTCACGTTGTAGGAAATATTGTTGTTTTAAAACTTTATTGCTTTTTGAGATAAAAAAATGAAAAAGTAATATATTTCATTAAAATTTCACGAACATTCAATGTATTTTGGGATTTGTTCTGAAAATTTTTAACCCTCTAGTGCATAATGTTGCCAAATGGCAACAAATAACACAATTAATTTTACTCTAGTAACCCTTTCCGACCGAGCTATCATGATCGTGCGGATCGTTTATTTGTATAAAAAATGACCTTGTTTTTAAAGAAATGCTGGCATTGATGCTGTTGAACGCATTTTTTCGATAAAACTCCAAATTTAGTATCATAAGTTTAAATCAGCGCCATCTGACCGCCAGTTTAAAGGGTTAAAATTTCACGAACATTTAATGTATATTGGGATATGTTCTGAAATTTTGTTATTACAGTTCTTTATTTTGCTTCAAATGCGTTAATATATTGTTGGTGATGTGATTAGCATCTCTTCTATTTAGAGCATTTGAAAAGATAGAATGTAGAATATTCAGCACTAGAGGCAATAAAATCTGGAAGGGAAGTCTCATAAATTCTTCTGAGCAAATAAAAATCGAAGAATTCAGGGCAGTTTTTGTTTGCCGAAGCGTTAATATAACATCCAAGAGACATCTCGAGAAAAGTTTAAATATTAATCTTTTTATCTTATTTTTAGAATTTTTTATTAAGAATAAAAAAAATAAGCGGAAATGAGAATGTGTATAAGAAAACATATTTGTCCGGAAAAAAGTTTTTTCGTTTATTTTTTTGAAGAAAGGTGCATATAAGTTTGCTACATTTCTTTTGGAAACATTTCCGAACTTAAACCTAAAACTTCCGAATATTTGTTTGTTCCTTGGAATCTGCATGGAAAGAATAATATTAAAGTTACTAAGAGTATACTTTTTTTGTATATACCTTTGGCATATCTTGTTTTGATTTTTATATTTATTGTTTTGTAGGTTTGATCATTTAAATATAGTTGATAATAATAATGGAAAAATGAATTTTCTCTGATAAAAATTCTTGAATGAAAACTATTATAAAAGCGAAGGCATTTTATATACTATACATATTTGGAATCATATAACATACTTCCAAAACATAATCACTTTGAAACATCAAAATACTTTGATCTAAACATTTATTTGTAGCTATTTAATTCTTGATTTTTTTTTAAATTTGTGTCTTTTATATTATTCATATACATATCAATATTTTTTAAATAAAATTAATGCATAATTTATGAATAAAAGCTTCATCTAATGTATTTTAACCATTTGTTGATCAGAACATGCCTAAATCAAGTGAATTTGCAGTAGACTCTTACATTAGCGTTGGTTAAACTAAATTGTTAAACAATTCAAATAAGAAAGCTAATGATAAGGGGAGTCGCGGATGGTTCTATCTCGCCCATGTTTGTTTTCCTAACTTATTATATATTTTTTCTTTTCAGGAACTATATGAGATATCATTATGCATTTTGCATAGTTTGTTCCTTACATATAGTTCCTTGATTTAAACTGAGGATATTTCACAGCATAAATACTTTTACAGTAATTTTTTTAAATATATGTATTAAAAAAACTAAAAAGATACAATTTAAAGTTATATGACTTTTTTTGAGTGGATATATTTAAAATTCCTCATCTTAAATAAAAAATATATTAATGGGAAAGAAATAATAAAACAAAGCATGTTGATATCTTTCATATTACCTGGGAAAAATGTTCCTAACTGTTAAAAAAACTTATATTTCAGGAAATGCAAAGAAGGTTAAGGTATAGGTAAGAACTGATAAACAGAGTTTCTGAAAATTATTATAAGAACACCAAGCAGAAATCAATAATCTTGGTCTTAAACTAAAGCTATAGATATGCAGATTAATTGAAAAGCAGAAAACCGAAATTTTTGACCCAAACACGCAACCGACTCCAATTAAATGAATAGGATAATAAAAATATGTATTTTTTATATAGTCATCTTTGTCACAAAAGACATATAAGCAACTACCTAAATACCATGTTATTTTTAAATACTATTTTGAGTTGGTATAAGAAAGTTTTAGGTAAGTGTTGTTATAATAAATAAAAGCTAAATGCTGTAAGCTTTTAGCTTCTTCACAGTGCTGCAACGCAGTAACTTACTAATTTTAATTTTGAACCGCTGCTGTCAAGGGGGATAACACTAAATTGTCATCCCACTTAATCATGTTGTAACAATGCACTCGTATTTTGCGTCATAACGATGGGTTTAACATGTAGGAATCCCTAAATATGGAATATCATAGTTATATTTCTGATGCACAAATCGCTTGTAGAATGCTGTGACATAGGGACTTGACCGCCCTGCAATCTTCTACACTACATTTACAACGTAATAAGTGGAAGCTTTAATAAAAGGCTATGTCCGCATGGTGTACTCTCTGTCTGTCCGTCGCCCACTTTCATAGGTTGAACTGCAAATGCTACATAAAATGTGATACGTTACAAAACAGTCATCGTATCAAATATAAAAGTTATTAAAATCACATAAAAAGATTGTATTTTTAGCATTTCAATTATTCAAAAAAATTGAAAAATTTCATACATATTTAAAATGTTTGATACGATATTTTTCCAATTCTTTTAAATCATCGTTAAAACTCATTAGCGTACGAGAAACTTTATCTTACTTAAGGGGACGCATTACCCAAAAATTGGTCAAAATGTCGATTTTTCAGTTTTTACTTTTTATTATTTACAATATTCTTCTAAACATTTACTGAAAGTTTCATAATGATATCTTGGGTAGAAAAAAAGTTATTAAATATTTTCTGGAACTATTCTTATACGTTTGAATACGTATTTCGTCTGCTTTCGACCTTTTTTTCTGTTTCATGTTTTTCAATTCTTGTGTTTAATAAATCCCTAAGGCTTTTTTGCTAATTAAGTTAGAATTTTGAAATTTTTTACCTGTGTTCTTACATATATTGTGCACAAAATTGTGCATGGAATAAGGTCTTCTATGTATAGTTATTTAAAAAAAATGTTGAATTCAATAATTTGTATTCTTTGCGTATTTTTTTGTGATTTTCACTGTAAATGCATATTTCTTTTTAACTGTCGACCACATTTTAAAATCCATGCACAGTTCTTGAACAAATAGTACTAAAAAGAAACCATAAAAGTTTGGTGAAGTTATTCTTAAAATTGAAGGAGGAGTAGGGTTTAAAAAAAAAAGTTCAAAATTTAGACTTTTTTTGAATAAATGAAAAACTACTTGTAAATATTCATTTTTATTGCTCAAAACTTTTTATTTAGAGTGAACATTATACAAAACCAATATAATTTACAAGTGTTTGTAATAATTTCTAGAAATAAAATTTTGGGTAATGCGTCCCCTTAAAAAATCAAATTTATATTTGTGATAAAACCTGGTTTAGAATTAAGTCCTAATAAGCATCAAAATATAGATTCTTGGATTTTTTTACTAAAATTGTTTAGAAAAATTCAGAATGCGTCTTCTATTTCGTTTTATTTTTAAAGAAAACGTAATTTTTCATTTATATTTAAGCATTTGTTAATGAATGTGACGTTTCAATACTATTTCTTTCTTTTATTAAGGTATTTTAGATGTTTCTTAAAGTTTTATTTTAAAATCCTTAGTTTAAGTTGTGTTTTGAAGGTGATATACTGTTTTAATGCTATTGCATGTTGATATGAAATGTTTCATATATATTTAATAGCAAAAGGATTTAGGATATTTTCATGTTTTCTTGAAAATATAAATACATTTGGCAAATAAATTAGAGTGGTGATAGAATTTTCGAAAGAAAGTAAATGAAACTAGCAAAATGTATCGTGTAAATGTTAAATATAAAATTAAATGCTGCATTTTGGCTCTTTTTTCCTTTTTGAGTACAAATATTCTGTGGAAGTCGTCTAAGTGACAGATTCTGTAAAAAGCGTACTTGTTTAATTTGTTTTCTTTTAGTACTTAGTTAGAAGAAATGTTTACTTGAAATTTTATGTCCTAGTATATTGACAAACCGTTGCTTCATGCTTAGAAGTTCTTTGGGGATACAAAATTACACATCAGTTGTATGGCTTCTTTATGAAACTTTACAAGTGTGTGATTTTGCATAAGATGTTTTCGTCAAGGTATATTTATAGCACGTCAAGATAAAATTGCGGGTATGCACGTGTGCGAAAGATTTAATTAAAATTTAAGTGAATTCCTAAAAACTCAAATATTTTTCAACGTAACTCTAAATTTGGAATATTTTTCATGATACTTGAAAAGCTACAGTGTATAATTTTTATTTAGAAATATATTTAAAGGCTTCACATTTTTTTTATTCAAGGGAATCCTTACAACTTTGTGTTATCAGAATACAACTTTTCGATTAGATATTGCACTTTGACGCTTTACTGCAATATTTAAATGGAATGTTGAACGAGTTTTAAAGAAACAAATTGAGGATTTCGCGTAAGTATGGCTGATTCGAGAATTTGTTTCCATGCACCCTATTTCTATCAATCTCGTAATCTGAAATGAAAGTAATCTGAAAACAGCAGACTTATGCTCCTGATTTGCCGAATTAATTTTAATTTTGTTGGCCACCCATGAACAACTTAGATAATACAATAAGAACACTTAAGAACGAGTTGTTTAAAATGTTCGATATAAAACTAAATTATTACAATTACATTAAGTAAAACTACACTTTTTATAGCTTGACATTTCAAATGAAATACTTCTAAGATGCAGTAAACATTTATTTTGCTCGCTAGAGCAAAAATTAATACAAACCCAAACAATACCTTAAAATCTTATCAAAAATGATATTTTTGCTAAATGTTACGCTAATTTAATATAACTGAAGGTAAATTACTTATATGAAAGCAAACACATTAAATAATATCTAAACTAAATATTTTTTTACAACAGTAGAAAAATCCTCTATAGGGAATTTTCGGTTTAATCAATGTAAATGGAAGGCCCTGCACAATGATAATACTTTTTATATTTTAAAGACAAATCCAATAATTCTTTGATTTATATCTATCTATATTTTAAACACAATTCTAAGAATTTTTCTGCTAAAAACTATTTATATTTCGAAGATAATTGTAATTCTTTGAAATAGAAAGTTTTAAATTTATATGTAACAATATAATTAGTATAATTATTAGGTTGATATATAGTCAACCTTAACAAAGAGAATAGTAGCTATTATTATCTAATTTCAAAGCATGAGGTAGTTATCTTTGATAAAACCTCTTTACAGTTGAAAAAAAAATCTGCCAATTATAAGCCTTTCTTAGGTTTCTTTTTGTTATTAAAGCCATCACTTATATTCTCCGGATTTAACTAAAATAGCTAAGCCAATTATGCTAATAAAGTTAAGTTTTGTTAAAAAAAAAGTGTCCCTAAATAAAACTTTTTATAAACGTGTGCGAAAAAGAAATTGGATTCTTAAGAATAAAAATGAATAATAGTTAAATCTTTGGAAAATAATTGTAATAAAAAATCATCTGTTACATTTTCACTTAAAACCACAAAATGTTGAATGAATTTGAATTAAGAATGTATTACATTTTTTTTCGATATTCTCAAGATATCGGAAGATATTCATGGGACGGTTTTTGTTTCTTTTGGCTTTTTTCAAGTTTTGATTAAGGGAATGGCTCCAATTAAATGGCATTTTTGTTTTGCGTGTTCTATATTGAAAAATATTATTTGCTTTGTGTTTGTAGTTATTTGGCCAGTTGTCTATTTAAGTTTAAAACTAAGTAGACAAAAATAAATTTAAACTTACCCACAGTATATACTCTTTTTTAAGCAGAAAATTCTCGAATATGAGAGACTCGAAGACGAAACCTAATTTTTCAAAAGATTAAGTCGTTAATTTACGTTTTCTATTTTTTTAAACAAAATATCACCTTAGGACAACAACCGATAACCGATAACAATTATAAAAGAAACAATTTTGCAGAAATCGAAATTATTCAATTATTATATTTTTTTGGTTGATGATACATAGGCTATTGGCGATAAAACAAAATTCCGAAATTCCTACATTAAACAATCAAAAATTAAGAGATTATAATTATCCGTTATAATATGTTTTTTCCCATGGGAGTCCTCCTTAACTACTAACTTTTAGTCAATTTCAATTAACTGTAAGACTATAAAGAATATACAGTAAATCTAAATCTTTTATTAGTTTCATTTATATTTTCCTTAAAAGTACGTAAGATATAATTCGCTAATTGTTTCCTTTATATAATGCATACAATCTCAACAGTTTCCCGTTTACTTTTGCCGGCTCTCCTTGTGCGTAAGCTTTTCAAGATCTTGACTTATTTAAAGAGTCATAATGCTTAATTGTCCGATCTGAAGTAGAATTCTCTTGGGCTTTAGTACAAATGCATTTATTTTTCGCATTGTTTTAATCCGTGAACTAAGCAGTCTTCTCTAAACTATCAATTCCCCTTTCTTCCACTTTAAATAAAGCGTCACTTGATAAGTTTTCGCTAATTTTAAGCACTTTGGGATTTACTATATGGACTTATTCTGAAAGATATTGATTTTTAGATCTTAAAAATTATTTTTTGATTCACTTAAGGAGATCTTAATATGATCTTTGATCTTTTAAAGTTGAAACTAATTTTCGTAAAAAAAAAAAAAAAAAAGAAATTTATTTTGTTGCCTTAATTTTGCATCAAACTTTCAATCAAGTTTATTACTTTCTTCCTTAAGCGGGGCCCGGATGACCGAGTTGTTTGGACCATAACGTGGGAGTGACGCACTGTGACAGATGCTGGTTCGATTCTCGCCTTCACCCTGGGTGTACTTTCCTTTCTATGTGACAGTAAAACAAATCTTTCTGCATCTGTCTTACATGACGAAGTCTTTTTAAGCGGGTTTCTGATCAAGCACACAAGTCGGAGTATATATGTATCTACCCTGTACCCTTGTATCTACCCTCTTCCTTAAAAATAAAGTATCTAGTTTGAAAATGCATTTATATAAATGCTTATTTTATGATTTGCTGTTATGTGGTCATTAAAATACTTTTGACGCATGGAACTCTGGACAGTTAAGGACTTTTTCTTCAGTATTATGAGAATTTAAATAATTTAAAAATTTTATTATTTAGTTTAGTTTTACAATTAATAAAGATAGTTACTAGATTTGTAAATTTAAATAATGAAGCTCTATGAGAATAACACTTCTTAAAACAACCGTTTTTTAAACAATCGAAACCTCCTCAAAAGTATTGTTTTTTCATAAAAAAATTGTTTCACTAGACTTTAGAATCGTCAGAATGGAGGTAACACTATTTTAACTTTTTAAAATAGATATTAAATACCATATTGCTTTTTTCCTTTAAGATTGTTGGCGGTTTTGACGATTCTCATACGTAGTGAAAGAAAATACGAAAATGACAAAGCAATATTTTTCTGGAGGTTGTGTTTTCAAAACTTTTAAAACCAATGAATTAGCTACATGGTATTGACCAATGACTGAACATCCTCCTCAATAAAGGTAGTGTTCAAAGGGCCTTCTTTGTAAAACACATTTTTTAAACACTTTTATGGCTCGACCAGTTGCCCAACTTTGCTTTATTGAACTATTCTATATCTAGATTTTTTTAAATATTTTTTAAAAAATATAAAAATTTTTACAACTAATTATAAGATCTCTTCGCATTTGATTAATAGTTAAATAGATACTTTAAGTGTACTTCTTGTAAACAATTAAGAGAACATTTTCGCATGTACGTGGGCTGTTTTTCTTCAACCTCCGATGAGATGTAAAGAAATGACGGGTCAGTATATCCCTTTAAGACCCCTTCAGATGGCGCTTATTTAAGTTTATGAGACTAAATGTTAAGAGTTTTATCAAGAAATATGCCTTAAAGAGCATCAATGCTAGCATCTTCCTAAGGTAACAGAGAACAAATTGGGTAGTTAATTTCAAGATAACTTTGTTGCCAGCTTTAAATGTCTTTATTCCAAAACAGAAAATTTCAGCTTTAAGGTACACTTCTTTCTTCTGTCTATTTTACTAGAAACGTTGAAATTTTCTGTGATGTCGTATACATGTCTGTTTAACACAGAGAACCAAAAATATGCCAAAAATAGCGAATTAAAATAAGACGATTTTTCTTATTTAAGAAATGCGCAAAATTTCTATATGGGTTAATAACTTAAATAACTTAACGCGTTAAAGTTACTTTTTTCATATCCATAAAAAATTCTTTTCAGATACACGCAATAGTTTTGCTAGAAAGTGTACCTAAGAGCTGAAAATCGGTGTTTTGAAATAATGACATATGGAGCGGCAAATAAAGTTATATTGAAATTAACTACCAATTCTGCGAACGCCAACCCCATATTCAGATGCTTACTATATAAATTTTTTCGTAAATATTCATTTTAATGATTAAAATGAAAGTTTGATATTTAGAAGCGTCGCTGTGTCGTTCCTGTCCCCTTAAGATCCACGTTTTTTATGCAAATGAAACGACAATTTTATAACAATACAACGACTGGTGCAAATCAGCTGTTTCGGTATCGATATTTTTTATAAGCTTGAACTTAAGTTAGCGTTATACTAACTAAGCAATAAAACGAAGCAAGAATATCACTTTGATTTATTAAATTTATGTTCAATTAGAAAATAAATTAATAAACAAGTCACCATAGCTGTATTTAGCTTACAACATTTTCACATCCCCAATACACCCATAGTTCTTTTTTTTTGCTTAATTTCCATTTCTTGTCGCCCGAGGACGATTGTAGCGCCATCTTAAGCCGCCAGATGCGCTGGATAAAGTCTGAACTTGATAAAGCCGTTTAAAGCGTCTGGGAAAAGTTTCGGCTGACGGAAAGTGTCTGAGAAATTTATTATTCACTTTTAACATTATTTTCTAAAACATACGCAAAAATCAGCCTTTAGAAAATGACTTAAGTTAACTTATAATTTACCTATTTTTTGCACCGAATACCTGTAAATTGGCTATCGGTCCACTCTAGCGGGTATGCATACTCCAAAAGTAAATGAAAACAGGGCTGTAAGGAGCCTAGTGGTCCGGACCCCGGACTTGAGATCGAAAGGTTGAGAGTTCGAGACCCGGTTGCCACTGAAGACTTACCGAGTATACGCGGAGTACGTGCTCGTAAAATCTGTTGGGTCCGAAAGTCCCGTGGTCGGTCATTGCGCAGTTCACCATGGGTACAGGTTCCTGGAGAAAATTTCCCTCCCCTTCAGGGACATGTCTAAATTGTGGAGGTGGCGACAGATGTTGCCATCTGTCGACAGATGGCAACATCAGTCAT
The DNA here is from genome assembly GCA_023701765.1 of Hylyphantes graminicola. Lineage (NCBI taxonomy): Eukaryota > Metazoa > Arthropoda > Arachnida > Araneae > Linyphiidae > Hylyphantes > Hylyphantes graminicola. Next base: position 37,644,958 of record CM043122.1, on the reverse strand, counting down.
ATGTGTCTGTGTGTGTCTTGTGTTGTCCTACTTGACGATGGTTTATAAGCGGGTCCTTGCGACCAAGCACACAAACCTGAAAATATATGTAAACCAAATCCAATCCAATCCTAAATGAAAACCGAACCTAATCCTATACATTTCATCAATGAGGAAATTACTTTGGTCTGGGCTCTCGCTCTAGAACTACAATATCAAACAACAAGGCAGCGAGCTCTCACTGCGGTCACTGTTGGTTTAGTTTAGTTTGAATTATCGTCGCATTAGAGCTACACGACAGCGGCTACTGTTGGAGAAGTTACTAACACTGGAACATACCTCTTCTTATAAATATATACTTCCTGTAGTGGACATCTCATAATAACAGAGTCTGCATGTAGCGGGTCATACGTACACGAAAGCTCAAATGGAATCCACGCTAGATGGCGCTGATACTACGAAAAAATAACTATTATGGAGTATAATTTAGGCAATTCATTGTCTTCACCTCCAAGTACTTTTAACGGGTTGTTGTAATATCTTTGACATCACTTCGGAGTCCAATGTCCTGACGCCTCATATAATAAAGGAATAAGGTTACGCAAGGTGCCAGCTCTCGTTTCACCTCGCCACTTGATCCATATATCCATCACCAATAGTAATCGAGTAGCTAGAGTAAAACGCTGATTCAACCAAAACCCTATTATATTACCATTCCTGAGAATTCCCTCTACCATAAACCTTAACTGTGTTTTGAGGAACATTTCTCTATTCTTAATGCATCGAATTAATGAGTTAAATACATCATTCTAAACACGCTCTTTATGTAGACAATAAGGGGAACACACACAGAAAACCGTTCCTATTTGCATAGGGCTTAGTGTTGTTCAGAGGTATATTTGAAACGTTTTAGCTGGAAAGTGGGAGTGTATGGTAAAACTGACAAAACGCTTTGCGCGATGTAATATTTGCATCTGTGTAAGACTTTGTTCTACATGAAGCTCTGTTATTTAGAGCTGTTTTCATATCCGGGATTGTGTTCTAACATGATTCAAAAAGTAATATATTCGCATGTAATTAACACACTTTTGTGATGTTCGTTGCGTGGTTAAACTACCCTTTTTGTGTCAAAAATCAGGAGGCAAACAAATTAAAGGTACAAAAGAAAAAGTTACTATATTTTAAAATTGATGTTGACATAAAAAAAACCTGCTCGATTTTTCTATTATTATTTTTTTCTCATTAAGAACTAGAGACGTATTTTTTTACTTAAGTATGAAGTATATTTTATCAAGTACTTTTATTTTAAGTTATTAATTATTTAAAAATAAATATTAGCGAATATTATCCTTCTCTATAACTAGTCCCCTGACTCCTCTTATTTGGATTCTATGCATATATTAAGTAAATGCACTACTAATGTTGCGACTTCAGGCGTTTTGTGGAAAATAAGCCAATTTTACCATGAAATTAACCAAAGGCTTGAATTTTAAATGAATTGGTTACTTTAAGATGTTTTTTTGTTATATAATTTTAGTAGCATAATGTTTATGTATTATTATTCTTTAAAAACAGTATTATAAAATAAAAATGTAAGTATCCACAGAAAATAACTCTTATAAAACTCTTTATCATGACACACAAACCCAAATTTTAAGATCTCTATAGAATATTATTAAAAGTAACAGTGAACGCTTTAGTATATCTTCTCAGTTGTAACCAAATTTTATACCTCAATGAGACATAAACCTGAGATATTTCATATATTCAATATAAATGCAAATGTGGAAGGCTATTTTTCAAAGTGGTATAACTTAACTCTGAATCATTTGAAAATGAAGCATCTTAAAGATTTTTGGGTGTCTTGGGAATTCAATTTTAGGCAAGATAACCGCATATACATTTAACTCTTTAAGGGCCATTTGGTCAGGTATGGGGCGAGTATACGTCATCATTAGCGGAGAAGTGAATAAAATTGAGTTTTATTCGAGGGTTTAACAAACAACCACATAGTAAAGGACATGTCTATACTTTAAGGTTTTTATTGATTGTGTGACATGTTCCTAAAGGATAAAGTTGTATCAAAATACTATTCTACCCTGATTTGTCAAAACTAAATTTCTACGTTTTTCATGTAAATAATATCGTAATATTCAAAAAACATTTTCTTTAAGTAAATTAGAGTGTTTAGTTATCAAATTAGCGCTTCATAAAAATAGAAGTAAAATATCGCATTGATTGTACAAGTTGCTATTTTAAAGACTTTAATAAGTTTTTAACTGCTATTTGCATTAAAAAACATGTATGAAATTAATTACGAAACTGATGCATGTACTTTAATTAAATTAATTTTAAAAAGAGCATGTGTAAGGCTTCTTTAAGAAGCCATTTTTGCATATCTTTTAAAGAGCCAAAGTTAGTATTTCAGCATCGAAGTTTCAGTTTCTTAATCGGTTGAACAGGATATCTAGTTCAAAATATACTTAAAAAATACAAAAGAGTTAATTATGAGAGATGAAAAGTTTTCTATGCACACGCAAATGTGTTTTAACACATTTAATTTTAATAATTAAAAATTACAACGATTTCAAGAGAAAAAAAGAACAATATTTTTTCGTTTGCAAAAACAGAAAATTAGATCACTTTTTAGGTTTTTGCTCCTGTAGTGGCAGAAAGGGGCAGTAAGAACAAGCAAAGGTGGAGCCCAATGGGGTTATGTTGAATGGGGTACCCCTATCTACCTCTAGGAGAGTAAAAAGGGGCACATGTTCTTTAGAATCACGATTTAGGTTAGGAAGGTTAAGTATCTCGAGAAAAATACTTAAACATGAAACACTAAGGCACAAATCTGCACGAAACTAAAGACTATTAAACTAACTTCAAGTATAAAATATCGATAGTTGTAATGACAACAAGTATCTATCTCTTTACGACCCCTTGAGAGGTCGCTGATTTAAGGTCATGACTACCTTACCTTAGTTATTCAATCGTGATAAGTTATAATACAGGAGCAAAAAATATTACAACACAAACGTATTTCAACAAATGCTCAAGAAAAGAAGTCTAACATGGTTGCCGTAAATTAGCAGTAACATGTTAGTATAGATCTACTTATTGCCGGCGCTTTCAGCTTCTCCTTGACTTTGAAAAAAGTTGAACTTCACTACGCTCCAGTGTGTCCCCGGTTCTCCTACTATGTTCAAATCTATTCCATTCAAAGACGCGTAGAAACATTTTAGTCAGATTTTAAAAATTCAGTTTAAAAAATTGATATTTTTCGGAAGCAATATGGGTGGTGCATTTGGCAGTGCCTACTGTATAAACCTTTTTTTTATAATTGTGAGGCTAAAAGAAGGCTTATAGAAACTATCAAACTATCAGAATTGTCAAAAAGTATTTAAGCATGGTAACTTCCAGTTTTTACATTTATTTTAAACAGCCATAATATTCGTCTTCAGTATCGCATCGTTGAGACGTGATTTTAATTCTTCTATTTTTCTCGAAAGCTTTTTAAAGCTTTAAATTGTAAGAACAGACGTAGCCTATAACGAATTGTCACTTATATAATGAGCGTCTCAAAAGATAAGACAAAAGATATTTTGAGTCACAAAATATGAATTATGAGGTTAATTAAAAAAAAATTTGGTAATAAGAATCAGACAAGTATATCTAATTAAAAAATCACAAAGAAAACAACCAATAACGAATTTTATTTGAATTATTGTAAGAAGTACCCAAAAAAACCTGTCTCATAAATATAGACAAAATCGATTTAATGTCGTTTAATGATATAATTCCGAATTTTTTTGCTAGAATTGTATTTCTGTTTGATAAGATGAATTAAAAAACACGTTTTACATTTCAATTTTAACCATTTTGTACCATTCCTGGTCCAATAACCATACCAGCAGCAAATATAACCGTTTTAGCTCTTTTACGGGGAAATATTGCTGGTGATTGGCGTAATATATATATCCAAATTAGATGTAAATAACGACTATATGCCGAACACAACAGTACCGAGAAGTTTTTACACCGATTCGCGCATTTTAAGACATGTAATAATGCTTTTCGTGGAAAAACGGCATTTTTTTAAATTTAAAATAATCAAAATTACCAAAAATTGGGCTGTTGTGCACTGTAACACGATGTAGAGTCTGCCCCTTCTTCAAGAAATCCAAAAAAGTTTTAGTGAAATTTTGTGACTCAAAATGTTTTTGTAAAAAACTTTTGAGACGCACTATAACACCTAGTGTATGAGAAACTAATATAACTTTTATGTTAGCTGTTTATTTTAGTAAAATTTAGTTGTAGGTAAATGCGCAAGTTCTAGTTTAATTTAATTTTCCTACACTTTAAATGATAATTTAAAACTTACTCATTCAACGTTCGTATATTGTATAGAATCCTAAGAAATATGAAGAAAATAATTAAATCTCACATTTGAATATATTTATAGGGGAGAATGGGGGCTAATGGGGCAAGGGGTCTGAAGCAGGGGAAATATACTTTTTTACAAATATTGATACACTGCAGCATTGTAACAGTTGGACTGTGCATTTTAACAACCAAAGATCAACCAACAATATTTCAACACATACGTCTTCCAACAAATGGTCAAGAAAACAAGTTTAACATGGTTCCCGTAAATTAGAAGTATCATGTTAGTTTAGTTCTACTTATTGCTGTTAGCTTTCTGCTTCTCCTTGACACTAAAAAACGTTGAACTTCACTACGCTCCAATGCCACGTTGGACTAAAGTATCCCGGTTCTCCTGCTATGTTCAAATCTATTCCATTCAAACACGTGTACCTTTTAGTCGGATTTTATAAATTGAATTAAAAAAATGTTTTTTTTTTCTGAAGCAATTTGGCTGGTGCTTACTGTTATTAGTGCTTACTGTATAAACCCTTTTTATAATTGTGAGACTAAAAGAAGGCTTCAAGAAAAATCAAGTAAAATGCCCTCATATTCCTTTAACCCGCTTGGTCGGAGTAAGAGCTATTAATACTAAAACCCGATAATAATCCACTTTCCTCTTTCTTCTATTCTATTTTATGCTGCTTCGAGTCATAAAAAAATCAACAGCTAATTTAACAGCACAACTGAGACATTTTTGCGTGTTCTTAATTAAATTATTGCAGAACTTAACAAAGGGGATGAATCGTTGTTATAAACGGAAAAAAATAAAATCCCTTTTTCTTTTGGTTTTAACTGCTTTTTCCTGGATTTTCTTCGTGAAGTGAATAACAAATACACTAATCTGCTAATTTTGGGAAGATTAGAATTTATCATAAAAAATTGACTGTAAAACATTCTCCTCTGTATTATGATAATTTTTTTTACTTAATGGTTCTTTTCAAAGTTCACGCTTTCATGATCAAAGAAGATTTCTGATTTAATTTTGGTAGTGTAAGTTAAAAGAGATTAAAGTTAAATAAAGCTGTAAGAGAGATCGAGATTAAATAACTTTCCAACTGAATTGCATTTATGGTTCTGTTAATCAGTATGAGTTTCAATTAACAACTATATAAAACTAACAAGTGCTAGTTATATAAAAAAAGGCATTTTAATTATGCATTATTTTTTTTGCTTGTTCGTTTTCGATATGCATTTATTGTCGGAGAAGTAACAATTGATTTTTTTTTTGTTTTAACCCTTTCCGACCGAGCTATCACAATCGTGCGGGTAAAGAGAATGCTCAAGCTCTTCAAAATTATCCATACCAAAGCAGCTGACTTGTACCTTTCGCTACAAATAAAAAATGATTTTGTTTTTAAGTAGTTGCTGGCATCGATGTTGTTTAACTTTTTTTTTCGATGAAACTTCAAATTTATTCTCATAATTTAAAGCAGCGCTATACCACCGGTGAGCTATGAAAAATTCTGCGATTTAGATTTTTTTAATGACTAAGTTTAAAAAAATGTAAGTTTTGAAATTCTAATTTTATGTTAAATGTACTAGTTTATCAGTAATTACTATACGTTAAAATAGTAACTTATAATTTTGGAATATGATTATATTTTCAAAAGTTTTTTAAAAAACATAATCGAAGACTGATTTCTTCGGCTTCGATTTTCTAAAACATTATTTTATTAATGCAATAAAGTTTTCTATAAATAGTTTATAATAATAATATAATGTATACATATTTTGCCATTCTTTCCAACCAATAATGGAGAAGGTAAGGTCATACAGTATGATCAATTTAGTATAATGTTTTTGGCGCTACCTTTGCATCATTACCTTTTCATTAGTTACATCTTTACAGAGCTTAGTAAAGATATTTTTTTTGATAAAAAATTTCTTGAAAGCAAACTATTTTTTATTACGTTGGATTGATATCTTAAATAGAAAGTGATTAATTCCGTGTAAGCTATTTGAAGATAAAGGTCATTTTAAATTCGCATAAAACCCTAAAAAAGAGGACAAATTTGGGATAAATTTTAGATGATACATACTACTCAAACTATCCCTTCAAGGGATTAAAAAAATTATGGGAGCATCTTCGATTTTGAGTTTTAACTTTCATATTTTACCGTTCAATGGGAAATAATTGTATACAAATATAAAATTTTATTATGTATACATACTATAAATGGTGTTTGCCTTAAAATTTTATTTTATATCATTTTCTGATTTATTTTCACCTTTTGAAATTTTAATTTAGGCAAAATTTACCATGCCCCATTAGTCCCGCACCCTGTCCCATTAGACCCCACAAGCCACATATTGGGGGCTAATGGGATATTTCTGTTAAAAATGCTCAACAACTAAAGTATGGTAATTTTTTAACATCTGCCGAATGACGTTTTAGGTAAACGAGTGCTCAGTTCATGATCTTGTAAAAAAAAAAGAAATTCAAATTCTTATATTTTTGCTGAAATACAGAGGTTAGTAAAAATTTGTCATTCAAGTAAATACTTACACAACAGTTTACCAAATATTACTAAATTGAACAATCAATTATACCATTCAACTGGTTATAGTAGGGATTTAAAAAAATACTATAATATTGAAGGAAATTTGAAAATATAATAATTTATTTTGTGAAAAGCTCATTCTAAAAATTTAAGTTTGCGTTAGTTTGAATTATCTTCCCACTAGAGGTACACGAGCGGTACTGGTGATGGACGCCATAACTAAGAACCACTCTGAAAATTAAAAGCAATTGTTTGCAAAACATATAAAAATTAATCGAATGCAGCTTTGTCAACAAAAGAAATATATTTTATCAACGGTTCCTTCATTTTAGACACTTCTTTTTTTCAATATTTTCAGTATAAGAGTATGAAAAAAAAAATTCATTCTAAAAATTCGACACACGTTGAAAAAAAAGTTTTTCTTTAAACGGTTTTTCTTTTAACACTGTTTCCTTGTTGAATGAAAGAAACAAGTACAAGTTCCTGAACTGTAGGAAACTGCTGAGAGGTTATGGAACATCGAAAACATATGCGTCAATGATAAATTGCTTCTGCTTCCGACGCTTGAAACCCCCTCCCAATGTACACAGCTTTTAGAATGAACTTTGTTTTTATTGTAGTTTTATTGGGAATTTAACAATTGAGAGAAGATTCGTTTTGTCTATGGGATTTTAGAAAATTAATATGGTATATTTTCTCGTTATAAATTATGCTATAAATACCAAAGAAAACACGCATAGTAAATTTCTTTAAAAATCACCGTATATATAGCTGAAATGTTGTGAGACTGATAGCTATGGTTACAGTACATTTCAATTTTATTGTTTCAATTATCACTAACGCATAGAACAATTGAGTTTTTTGGTTGAGAAATGTGTATTCAGAAAGAGCTTCAAAATTCAGAAGTTTCTATTTGCTTTGCTACCAATCTGGGCACATGCTTATAAAGAGATTTTAAATTGGTTGATATGCATTATGAACAAAAAAAAAAAATGCAAGCTACTTTTATAAAAGCGTGGTCACCGCAATTTGTTAAAATTAGAAAAACCGTGCAATCGATGACAACAGATTGATTTACACAGCAGCTACTTAAATGGCCCTCGATAAACATGACAAACAAGGAAAACACGAATTCGTCGATGCAAATGCCTTTTGAAAACGTTCAATTAGAATTTCTTTAAAAATGAAACATTTTACTAGAATCTTTTATTGAATCTTGTACTTCTTTGATTGTAAAAATGTGCGAATTACCTTTTGTAGTTTTTAAAAATTCAGGAGAGAATTGCTTTTGGTTATTTCACTGATCAAGTTTCTTTTAATTGCCAGGGTTTCCGTTTTCTTGATCACTTTATATTTACCAACGATAGAAGTATTTGGACTAGTTTCCTTATAAATTAACATAAATACTTTCTTAAACCTTTGTATTGCTATTTGTTCAACTAACTACACTGTCAAAAATGTATGCTCAAAAATGATGAAATTTTCCTTAATTTTGTCGATTCCGTTTACTGGCAAATGCTCCGAACTTTCGTTTCCTCAAAGTGAGGAAATTTGAATCGTCATTCTTATGAGGATTTGACTATCGTCTAATCTAAAGAAATATTTCGTCATTTTTGAGCATCTGTGTACAACAATGAGATTTAGTTTCCTCGAAATCAAGATACAGAATCGTCAAATCACGATCAGAAAAGTGAGGATTCGCGTTTACATATGAATTTATTTAGATTTTGTATTATAATTTTGAATAGAGAATTTTGTGTTATAATTTGGAACGGAGAACATACACAAAAACTAAAGATATAGCAATAACTTATTACCATAGTGCAATGGATTTATGTAATAATGTGATATTTCTTCAAGTAGAAAATGTTTGTTTTTCTTCATGAAAAATACTTTGTTTTAGATTTTTTATGGCGCTAATTTCAAATAACGCGAGATTTGAAATACCAATTTTAGGTTTAATTTACTTTTATCGGGATTACTCTTTTGAGATAGTTACCTATCATTTCATAGGAATGTATTTGTACTCTCAAGAGGTTTTTTTTTTTTTTTTTAATCGAAGACTGACTCATTGGAATTATATTTATTTTAAAATCATTATTTTTTATGTTTTTCTTTTAACTAAAATTTCAATCGCAATAAACTCTTAATAAATGTATTTATAAAATATATTAAATTCTGAGCAATTATAACAGAAAATAAACTTCAAATATCGATATTTTTTTATCTATTGAATTGGATATTGTACCAAATACTAAGTGAGTTTCAAAACTTAGTAAACCAAACAAGCAGCTATATTATTTCCATAACCGTGATAACATTATTTTTCTTTTCCGTACATTTTTAAAATATAGTTCAAAACATATATACTATCATTTTTTATAGTTTCAACAAGATGAGAAAAACAATAAAAAAAAAACTTTCATTAGTATTCCTTTAACAGGGTTTTACATACCTCTTTTTTACATAAATGTAAATTTTTATTGAAAATAAAATTTTAGTTTTAGTGCTTAAACAATCCTTCGTTTTATATAAATTTGTCGTTACATCCTAATACATACTTTCCGAACAAATAATATATTTTTAGTAATACAAAGGTTTGTGTCATGTGTATCAAATGAATAAATTACCTTACGGTAATTTATTTATTAGAAACTCTTTAAGACCCCGTCAAATGGTGCTGATTTAAGTTTATGAGACTAAATTTTAAGTTTTATCAAAAATTTTTTACCTTAAACACATAATCAATGACAGCAACTTCTTAAAAACAAAGTTATTTTCTACACAAATAAAGAATGGTACAAGTCAGCTGCTTTGGTATCCATATTTTTTTTAAAAGCTTGAGCATTCACGTGATGGCTCAGTCTTAAAATGTTAACAAAATTTGTTAAATATACAAAATTTTGAATTTTTAAAGTGTATTTTAACATCTATTTCTGCTACATAGTTTTTCCTTCATCGGCTATGACATTAAATTATTAAATTATATACTTGGCTTTTTATAATCAATAATAGGAGAGGTAACGCATGTGGCCCTAACAATTTCAGGATCTCCTCTTACGCTTAGTTTTTTTTAAATGCCTATTATCAGTACTAAAAGCATCGGTTGCTTGCAAAATAAAAACATTTTAAAAAATATTTTTCTCACGAGTACAAACTATTGGAACTGTCGAAAAGTATTTAAGCATGGTTATTTAACTTCCAGTTTTCATCTCTCTTTTAATAAGATATAATATTCGTATTCAACATAGGTTGCATCCCCATCAAATATTTTGACTAAATTTTTAAGAAACACTTTTGTAAAAGATTGAAATGTTTAAGAAATAAGACATCGACGAGCAAATGTCGAGTTTTCACTTTTACTCCCTAAACTGCGTGTGTTAAAAGATACATTATGATGCATATTTAAGTCTTTTGCTGAAGTTAGCAATTTTGTTAATTCATTTTGATGTAAATTTGTAGCACATACATCGTATAATGTACCAATTAATAGTTAATTTAAATTTTCAACACTTTAAATGATTATTTCATAACTTACTAATTTAACACTTGAAAAATTTATGGAATGCTGAAAAAAGGAGGAAAAAAAGACTCAAATCGCACTCAAATAGATTTACTTAAATATAATTTGTAAAACATTTGAACACTGTTTAATATTTAATCCTTTTTGAACCTAAATCGAAGGAACAAAATACTGTTCTCAAGTAATTACTTCCACAATGTTCCGTTTTTTTTCAAATTTTACTAATTTAAATACTTAATGTGCAATTACTAATTGTAACTAATTATTATCCGTCTGAAAAACAAAAAATGCAAATAAATATACGAGAGAAAAGCTTTGAAATTAGGATCACTGCCTTGATTGGGTGTGAAACCAATTCTGTAAATTAAAAGCAAGAGTTTGGTAAATGTAAAAAAAAAAAAAAAAAAAAACTGATGTGACATACATATTACGCAGCTCTGTCACGTGAAGGTATTTTTTTTATGGGACATCGAAAATATATGCGTCAATGATAAATTGCTTTTGATCCGACGCTTGAAGATTAACATAAGGCTTCTACAAAATGCGCGTCAAACGCTTTCTTATTCCTCTAGCCTGATAGGTCGGAGTAAGAACTATTAATACTAACACCCGAAAATAATCCAATTTCCTCTTTCTACTAATCTATTTTAGGCTGCTTTAAGTCGTAAAAAAACCTAGAGCTAATTTAACAACAGAACCGAGAAATTTTTGCCTTTTCTTAATTAAATTATTACAAAGCCTAACAAAGGGGATGAATCGGTGTTATGAACGGAAAAAAATCTTTTATTGGTTTTGTTTATAATTCTTTTTCTTGGATATTATTTGTGAAATTAATAACAAATCCACTAATCTGTTAATTTTGGGAAGATTATAATTTATTATTAATATTGACTGTAAAACATTCACCTGTATTATAAAATATTTTTTTTGTCACGCTTTCATGATCAAAGGAGAGTTTTGATATCATTTTGGTAGTGTAAGTTGAAAGAGATTAAATTTAAATAAAGCTGTAAGATCAAGGTTAAATAACGTTCCATTCAATTGCATTTATAATTTGTTTGTCAAGTAAGTGTTTGAAATTACAACTAAATAGAAACTAAAAAGCCCCAATTAAATAAAATACTGGCATTCGATAAATACTCAATAATATTTTTGTGATTAATATTTCTCGTAGTTTTCTTCATGTTTCAGATCCGCATTCATTGTCAGAGAAGTAAAAAAAAATGTTCTATAAATAAATCCCTTGTTTAAATTATATTATGACTATGGTTAATTAATGTAATGGGCTATAAATCCTACATTCTCCCTTCTAGAGGGAACTTCAATCACTGTCATTTGTCAAGTATAATTAATGTAGGTTTTGAAATACTAATTTTAGGTTAATTTTTTATATCAGTATTTACTCTACGTTAAGATAGTAACTCATTTCAATAGAATATGGTTATACTTTCAAGAGGTTTTAAAAACTCAATATATGACTGACTTATTCGGCTTCTATTTTCTAAGTCATTATTATTTTAATATATTTTTTTCTTTTAACAAAAATATGAATAGAAATATACTATTAATAAAGTTAGTATTTAAGTCGATTTAATGCTGAAAAATTATAACAAAAAATATGAACTTCTTAATATTTTGATGTTTTTCAATTGATTGTTTCGGATATTGTGTCAAATATTAAATAAATGAGTTTCGAAACAAATGAAAACATAATTCATTAGTATTTTTCATTGGTAAAATAAGCATTCATTAGTAAAAGTAGCAAGTATAACAAAGCTATTTGCTTCTTTTGCTTTCTGTAAACTTGATTTCATCTCAATACGCATTTTCAGTACAAAAAAATAATCATTTTTGGCAATTCAAAGTTTCGTGTCATATGCATAAACTTTTAATGAATAGGTTTCCGTAAAAAAATAGTAAAATTCAGAAAAAAATTATAATTCTTGTTTAATAATCCTTCTTTTAAATTATTTTATGACTAAAGTTAATTAACGTACGTTTTAAAATACTAAATTTAGTCACTATTATTTTTTTGTTTATTGGTAGTTACTCTATTTTAAGATAGTAACTTATCATTTCCATGGAATATGGTTGTACTTTCAAGAGGTTTTTAAAAACTCAATATAAGACTGCCTTATTCGGCTTCTTATTTCCAAGTCACTATTATTTTTATTTTAACACAAAAACCAATAGAAATAAACAATTAATTAAGATAGAAATTAAGTAGACCGAATGCTGAGCAATTATAACAAAAGCCGTACGCCCATCTCCGTATTCTGTTGATTTTCAACGATTGTTTCGGGTATTGTGTCAAATACTAGATTAATGAGTTTCGAAAAAAAATATGAAAACACTATTCGTTAGTATTTCTTGAGCATACCCTAACAGCCAGGTTTGTCACAGTTACGTCGCTGCAACGTAATTTTCTGCCCCTCTAGGTCACAGTCGCAATATGACAAGTATGTGACATTACTGTGATATTGCATAAGTCGCCGTCACAATGTCACTGGTATGCGATATCAAAGGTATGTAATTATGTGATCTTGCAGTGACATAATATTGTGACTTGTATGTGATATTGCAGTGATGTCATCTAAATCCCAGTCACAATGGGGATATCCCACAGATGTCGCAATTTGCTCTTGTAGTGACATTACATTGTGACATGTATGTGATGACACATAGATATCGCTTTAATGTCCGTTGCAATGTGACTTGTATGCGATATCAAAGGGATGTAATTATGCGATCTTGCAGTGACATAGTATTGTGACTTGTATGTGATATCGTAGTGATGTCATCTAAATCCCAGTCACAATGGGGATATCCCACAGATGTCACAATTTGCTCTTGTGGTGACATTACATTGTGACATGTATGTGATGACACAGAGATGTCGCTTTAATGTCCGTTACAATGTGACTTGTATGCGATATCAAAGGGATGTAATTATGCGATCTTGCAGTGACATAAATTGTGACTTGTATGTGATATCGTAGTGATGTCATCTAAATCCCAGTCACAATGGGGATATCCCACAGATGTCGCAATTTTCTCTTGTAGTGACATTACATTGTGACATGTATGTGATGACACAGAGATGTCGCTTTAATGTCCGTTACAATGTGACTTGTATGCGATATCAAATGGATGTAATTATGCGATCTTGCAGTGACATAGTATATTGTGACTTGTATGTGATATCGCAGTGATGTCATCTAAATCCCAGTCACAATAGGGATATCCCAAAAATGTCGCAATTTGCTCTTGTAGTGACATTACATGGTGACATGTATGTGATGACACAGAGATGTCGCTTTAATGTCCGTCACAATGTGACTTGTATGTGATATTAGAGTGATAAACCCGGATGAACAGATGATATAAATACTATTAGAGTTGTCTTTTATTTTTAAATTAGTATTCATTTCAACTAACTATAATTATTATCTGAGTTTTTCCTATTAATAGAAATAATCAGAATTTAGTTGAATTACAAACCAAGTCCACAAAATTTGATGATTATCATCTTTAAAAATACTTACTTAACTCTTTAAATTTTATTTTCAAAAGTAAATTTTAAATATAACTTATGGCAACATTGATATTCACTAAATTCTTAGTGACTTACAGTTACAGTACACTGTTGCTTGCGAGATTGATAGCATAGTGGTTAGCGTAGTAGACTCGAGTTCATCATTCGCAGGTTCGATTCCCAGTAGCCCCCTCACTTAAAAATATATCAACTAAGGTAATTGAAAATAATATTAAACAATTAGTAAAAGTGCTGAAATAAATTAATGTAATTCAATAGTTATTAAATATTTTTTTTGTTTTGTTATTTATTATTACTAATTATTACGTACGAATAAATACCAGTTCTTACAATACAAAATTTTTATACCAGATGGTGACACTAAAATAGCAAGAAAAAATAGCATATGCTGTGCTGTCATGTTCATCGCGATAGTCATATTGGCTACGTACAATTCGTAATGTGACATTGCTGCTATATTATGTTCATCACTAAATCCATACTGATCGCAGAAGTCAGTTATGTCACATACAACTCAAAATGCGACATTGCTGTGATATCATCGATATCCATGTTACGTAGCAGATACGTAACAAAAGTGGACATTCAGTTTCTACGTGACAAAATAGTGACTTTAAATGTGACATCGCAGCGATCTTCAGTGATTCGTATGTGATATCATGTTTCTTCTCATACTAGTCACATGGTTCTTAGAGTAGTTATACTTGCTTCTTTTAAATATAAATTTTTGAGTATGCACTTCTTATACCAGAATTTTTTTTTATAATGAAAAAAAAAGCTTTTTATTTCAATTTTAAAGTAGGGTGTAAATGTGTCTTTGGTTTCTGTAAACTTGATTTTGCATCTTAATACCAAGGTCCCAGGTCCGGGCATCGCCAAAGTAACTGTAGACCTATAAACGGCCCGTGCAGACAAAATGTCCGACGAATAATACCCCGTGCAAGGAAGTGCACGTTAAACATCCATTCAAAGTCCTAATGCTGCGTACGATGTCGCCATTAATGGTAGCGTTGGGTGCCTATTCAGGTGTTAGCTCATCACTTGACTGTGGTTCTAAAATACGATGCCCGTCGCCAAAAGCCCTCGTGTAGCTCTAGTGCGACGATAATTCAAACTTAACCTTACCTAAAAAGCATCTTAATACGCATTTTCAGAACACAAAAAAAGAGGAAATTTTTGGCAATTTAAAGGTTTGTGTCATATGCATCAGGTTCTAATAAATAGGTTTCTGTAAAAAATAAAGGAAAATACAGAAAACAATGTTATATTTTTTAAAAGTCTAAATCTATACATATTTTTTATACAACAACTTTTTCGTCCCCTATTGACTATATTGTTTCTCCTTTAGTAGCTATATCATTGAATTAGACATTTTGGCATTGTATTTAACCTATAATGGAGAAGGCAAGGGCATACGGTATAATCAATTTTGTATAAGGGCAATTCCGTGCGTGACGGAATAACATTTTGAACTGTAGAAATAAAGTAAAACAATTACCACACAGCTACTTTCAAAGGAAAATTGTTTTTTTTTCAGTTTATATTTTACTGTTGATGATTAAAAGATAATAAAAAGTGTTGACATTTTTCAAACATTATTTCATTATTTTATTTATGACTAACTTATTTTTGTGTTGCAGAATGACATTTTTGCAACCTCTACTGCATCCTGGTACTTGAAAATGGAAATTTCCGTGAATTAACAATACAGTGAGTTTTTAAAATAATGCATGTCTTAAATATGATATATAGGCTATGTAAATTAAAATTTGGAGCAACCTACCTATAACATGGTTTAAGTTATTAACTGTCAATTGACGTTACGGAATAACCGTTCTCGAATGACTAAACATTTCAAAACAACAACATTGTTAATAATAATTAATTAAAAGTGTGTAAAGTAATAAATTAATATTTATTATCTAGAATACAAAAAAGATATTAAAAATTACATTAAATACATTTATTCACATGAGAAAGGTGTTTCAAACTTTCCAACTAGTTCAAATGCGGTTGAATTTGCCTAGAAACATATCCATTTTGTCCACACGGCATCTATCTTCATTTTTGGGAAATGTGAATACGTCTTTTATCACCCCTGCTCTCCTAAACCATAATTTGAAAGCCTGAATTACATTTGTAACTTAATTAGTAAATATTTCCAAAAAATTTAAATTCTTTTAATTGCCCATAATGATTTTGTTAAATATCAAATATTTAAACTCTGTGCTAGATTCTCGTTCGTCAAGATTTTTGATATTATTAGTCACTACAAAGCATTGTTACTTTCAATAAAAATATTTTTCTGAGAGAGAACATTTCATCGGAATTGTTTAAAAGTATTAAATCTTCGTAACTTAACTTCCAGTTTTTGCGTTTAATTTAAATAACCATAACATTTTTCTTCTGCATCGCATCAATACGGAAGGGTGTGTTAGCTGGAACTTTTTTTTTTTAGAAAGTCTTTTTTTTTTTAAAGCTGTAAATTGTAAGAGCAGATGTAGGTATGAAACCAATTATCGCTTACGATACTTTTAACTTTGGGTGTGTATGAAAACCTGTTAAAACTTTTTATCAAATCTGGGGTTAGAGCAAGCAATGTTAGAAGTTGATTTTAGTGAATGACAGATTTTGGAACTCCATTATTGTAGGAGTTGTGGTTAAGGGTAACTAAGGGAAATGAAGAGGAAGATAAATTATCTCTATCCCTTTCAAATTATAAAGGTAATTAAATGGGTACTTGGCAGCGAGTATTTTCTTGGACTTCAATTTATAAAGTTTGATTAGGCTTGTAAGGAAGCCACTTTTGACGAAAGAAAAATGGGTATTTGTCGTGTAATGTTGGTGTTGCTTTAGCCTACTTTGCTGTTGTCAAGCCTTAAAATTTATGTTACTTCTATTTTGTGTCAAATAAAAGTTAGAAGTTAAAAATATAATGGAAAAGAAAATTGCCTTTGCTTTTATTGAACCACTCTTGCGATTCTAAAGAAAATCATCATTAATGTGATGTATTTAGTGTAAATTATAAAGTTTGCTTTCATTGCTGGTTTGTATCTAAAGCACTATATTTTTAACTAAAATAAATTAATACGAGAACTCTAGTGGTCACTTCTAGTAGTCATTTTATGTGGCTAATATATCTTTAATAAAAAATGTGTACTGTTGAAGTGCTTTGTAAGTATAACTAATATACTAAAATTTTGCTTGATGTGGGAGACACGGCAAATTTTTTTTTTAGTTAAAAGCCAAAATCGTAAGAAAAACTGTAGTATTTTATTAGTTTTAGAAAGGGGATGAACCAAATAAACTGGCTCTATTTTCCGCTCCTATTTTAATATGCACTGTTTCTGGCACGTAAATGTTTCATTTACACAATGAACTAAAATGCTAATGCAGTATTAGACGAAGTGTGAACTCTACTTTTTCCTCGTTGAGAATCCGGAGTAATGTATGATTGATTTCATCTAAAAACATCATAAAAAGTTACAAATTATGTGTTAATTTAGTAACTATAGTTCTTGTAGCATTAGTTAGAAACTTTAAACTAAAATAGTTTAACGGGTTTAAGCAGTAACTAAATTACTTTGTAAATTACATTTCGATGCTTAACGTTTTCATCTTGAGCTCATAGTTATACGAATTCTCCCACTTTCAATACATGAAAAAATGAATTAAAAAAATAAATAAACTAATAGCGCTTAGACTTTTATACTATATTAGGGTTAGTAGAAATTCATAGAGTCTTCGAAGAAAGTTGGATCATTCAATATTCAATCATAATGCTATGTTTAGGATTGCCATTTAGTGACAAACAATTTAATTAAAAAAAACCTTATGTTTATCATACTAATAATAGTATCAGTTATTAGATTATACTATTTCAAATTCATTTAAACTTATATAATATATTAACTTAGTTTTTAAAGGAAGATTATTTTTTAATTAGCGTTTTGAAACGCCCTAGTTAAGCTCTTGAAACTAAAGTATTTTTATAGAAATATTATTTAATCCGTGGCTTATTGCATAACCTTATGTATAAATGCATAAACGCATTATATATTAAAAAAATATTTAATAGTTAGGATTCTTACATCAAACAAGTTTTATAAAGAGTTTCCACATCAAATGATTACAGGAATAATTTTTGTGACATGAAAAATTAAAATTAATAAGAGGTGTAAGCATGAAAAATTAAAATAAATATTCTTTAAAAATAAGAAACACATTTGCAATATACGTCAATAATTCCGTTTTGTCTAGGTACACCTCTGGCTCCTTTTTCTCACTACGGCTCTTTCCCTCCCCTCGGTTCTTTTTTTTTGCAATCTTTTTCAAATATTCAGTTTCCAATTCAATGGATTTCACAAGACTTATATACTTTAATTTGATTTTACATTATTTTAAAACTTTTTGCTGATATAATTTTGAAGTTTGCTAGGAAACACGTTTAATACAATTAATTAAAATCTGAAGCTAAATAAATACCAATTAATATCTACAGTGCCAATTTAGGTCGGTCACAGTTATACCAAATTTCTTTAATTTCCGCGCGTTTGGTTTGATTATTACTTAAATTAGATTATTAGTACTTAGATCAATCATGCAATAGCATTTTTAGTAAAATGTAACTAATAATAAAATTATTTTTTCATTTTTTGGCTTTGATGTAAGGGCTTTTTCTTGGATATTCTTCGTGAAGTGAATAACAAATCGAAATATACCTGTCTGTTAATTTTGGGAAGATTAGAAACTTTCATAAAAAATTGACTGTAAAACATTCCCCGGTATTATAATACACTTTTTTTTTACTTAATGGTTCTTTTCTAAGTCCACGCTTTCATGATAAAAGAAGAATTCTGATTTAATTTTGGTAGTGTTAGTTAAAAGCGATTAAAGTTATATAAAGTTGCAAGATCAAGGTTAAATAACGTTCCAATTGAACTGCATTTATGGCTCATTAATCAGTATGAGTTTCAAATAACAACTAAACAAAAACTATAACAGGTACTAATTATATAAAAATGGCAATTGTTAAGCACCCAATACAATTTTTAGAATTGTTTTTGCTTGTATGTTTTTGATATGCATTTATTGCCGGAGAAGTTACCATTGATTTTTTTTCTTTAACCCTTTCCGACCGAGCTAACACATTTGTGTGGGTATGAAAGATAATGTTCAAGATCTTTAAAAATATTGAAACCAAGGCAGCCGACTTGTACCATTCGCTATTTGTATGAAAAATGATTTGTTTTTTTAGGAGTTGCTGTGGGGCATTGAGGCTGTTTAACGCATTTTTTCGATAAAACTCCGAATTAAGTCTCATAATTTTAAATCAGAGCCATCTGACCGCCTGTCTTAGAGGGCTATGAAAAATTCATCGTTTTAGATTTTTTTATGGCTAAGTTTAATTAGTGTAAGATTTGAAATACTAATTTTAGGTTAAATTCACTCGTTTATATTAGTAGTTACTATACTTTAAATGAGTAATTTATCATTTCAAAAGAATCTGAAAATTTTTCAAATTGTCTTCAACCTTTTAAACGCCAACGTTCCACTTGTGGAACATATTATTTAACCTCCTTTATAGCCCGGAATAATTTTAGATGTAAAAAAATAAATTGCACGAAAAGCGAATTAAAAAAATCGTTGGGCATTTTTCGTAGGAGTATGACATTGATGCTGTTTAAGGCAACATTTCCGGTAAAGCTCTTAACAATTTAGTCGCATAACCTTTAATCAGCGCCATCTGAAAGGGTCTTAATGGGTTAAAATTCAAACTAAGACTGAATTGTTCGGCTTATATTTTCTAAATCACTGTTTTTTTTAAATTTTACTTCAACAATTTTTTTTAATAATAATAAACTATCAATAAGGTCAGTTCAAAAGTAAATCGAACGCTGAGCAGTTATAAGAAAAATAATATGCACAACTCCATCTTTTGCTGTTCTGTAAACTTGCCTTTGCATCTTGCAATTTCATAACAAAATCGTGTACTTTTAGCAAATTAAAGGTTCGTTTCATGTGTATCAAGTTCTAATGAATTTATTTCCACAAAAATTGTAGAATGGAGAAAAAATATAATTTTTTTAACGTCTAAATCTGCACATCGTTTTTTCTGCAATCACTTTTTCATCCGCAATTGAATACATTGTTTCACTTTCAGCGGCTATGGCAATGAAGTCCATATTTTGTATTTTCTTCAACCTATAATGGAGAACTTAAGGTCATACGGTATAATCAATTTAGCATAATGATTTCCATGCTAACATTCAGCATTTGTTTAATATCAAATAGTTAAACTCCATGCTATATTCTCGTACGAAAGTTTTTTTTTTATATATTATCAGTACAAAGCATTGTTACTTGCAATTAAAAATTTTTTTTAAAAAAGGTTTTTTTCAAAGAGTAAAAACTATCGGAATTGTCAAAAACTTGTTAAGTATGGTAACTTTTTTCCAGTTTTTTACGTGTTATTTAAAATATAAAATAACATTCGTCTTCTGCACCCAATGGATATGCGAACTGACACGGTTATTCTAGCAAGCTTTTTTTTAAAGCTTTAAGTTGTATGAACAGTTTACCATGTGTATGAGATACTAATATAACTTTTATTCAAATATTGGGCTGGAGTACACAATGTTAGCAGTTAATTTTAGTACAATTTAGTTGTAGGTGTGTAAATGGTGAAAGTTCTAGTTTCTTTTAAATTTCCAACACTTTAAATAATAATTTAAATATTACTCATTCAACGTATGTATATTGTATAGAACTTTGAGAAATATAAAGAAAATAATTAAAACTTATATTTAAACATATTTATAGTGGATAGTGGGGGATAATGGGACAAGAAACCTAAAGCGGGAGGAAATAGACTTTTTTACAAATATTTATACACTACAGCATTGTAACAGTTAGACTGCACATTTTAACAACCAAATATCATCCAAAAATATTTCAACACATACGCCTTTCAACAAATGGTCAAGAAAACAAGTCTAACATGGTTGCCGTAAATTACAAGTAACATGTTAGTATAGTTACTTATTGCCGACAGCTTTCAGCTTCTCCTTGACACTGAAAAATGTTGAACTTCACTAAGTTTCAGTGCCACGATGTGCCCCCAGTTCTCTTATGTTCAAATCTATTCCATTCAAACACGTGTAGAAACCTTTTAGTCGGATTTTAAAAATTTAAATGAAAAAAAATATTTTTTTCTGAAGGAATATGGGTCGTGCAGTTATTAATGATTACTGCATAAACTTTTTTATAATTGTGAGACTAAAAGAAGGCATCAAGGAAAATCGAGTCAAAAGCCTTCGTATTAATTTAACCCGCTTGAGCTATTAATACTAAAACCCGATAATAATCCATTTTCCTCTTTCTTCTAATCTATTTTATGCTGCTTCAAGTCATAAAAAAGTCAACAGCTAATTTAACAGCACAACTGAGACATTTTTGCGTGTTCTTAATTAAATTATTGCAGAACCTCACAAAGGGGATGAATCGTTGTTATGAATGAAAAAATATATATTTTTTTGATTATGTTTTAAGGGCTTTTTCTTGGATATTCTTCGTGAAGTGAATAACAAATACACTAATCTGTTAATTTTGGGAAGATTAGAATTTATCATAAAAAATTGACTGTAAAACATTCTCTGGGGTATTATAATAAACTTTGTTTTTTTACTTAAAAGTTCTTTTCAAAATTCGCGCTTTCATGATCAAAGAAGATTTCTGATTTAATTTTGTTAGTGTAAGTTGAAAGAGATTTAAGTTAAATGAAGCTGTAAGATCAAGATTAAATAACGTTCCAACTGAATTGCATTTATGGTTCTTTTAATCAGTATGAGTTTCAAATAACAAATACATAAAAACTAGCAAGTACTAATTATATAAAAAAATGGCATTTGGTAGGTACCCAATAAAATTTTTAGAATTTTTTGCTTGTTTGTTTTTGATATGCATTTATTGTCGGAGAAGTTACAATTGATTTTTTTGTTATAACCATTTCCGACCGAGCTATCACGATCGTGCGGGTACAGAGAATGCTCAAGCACTTCAAAATTATCGATACCGAATCAGATGACTTGTACCATTCGCTAAAAATAAAAAAATTATTTTGTTTTTTAAGGAGTTGCTGGCATTGATTTTGTTTAACGCATTTTTTTCGATAAAACTTTGAATTTAGTCTCATAATTTTAAATCAGCGCCATCTGACCGCCAGTCTTAAAGAGCTATGAAAAATTCTACGTTTTAGATTTTTTTATGACTAAGTTTAAATAAAGTTTTGAAATACTAATTTTAGTTTAAATTTAATCGCTTATCAGTAGTTACTCCACGTTAAAATTGTAACCTATCATTTCAAAGGAATAGGATTATATTTTCATATTTTTTTTTTAAAAAAACTCAATATTAGACTGATTTATTTGGCTTCAATTATCTAAATTATTATTTTTCAAATTTAACTTCAAAAAATTATTTATAGTAATAAACTATAAATAATGTCAGTAATAAAGTATATCGAATGCTGAGCATTTATAAGAAAAATAATATGCACATCTCAATCTGTTGATGTTCTGTTAACTTGCCTTTGCATCTTATTACTTATTTCAGAACAAGATAGTATATTTTTGGCAATTCAAATGTTCGTTTCATGCATATCATGTTCCAATGAATAAATTTCCGTAAAAATAGTAAATACGGAAAAAAAATGTTTTTAAAAGTCTAAATCTGGACATCGTTTATCTCTACAACCACTTTTCCGTCCCCAATTGAATACATAGTTTCTCTTTTGCGGCTATGACTTTGAATTACATATTTTTGCATTATTTTCAACCTATAATGGCGAAAGGTAAGGTCCTACTGTATTATCAATTTAGTATAATGATTTTGACGTTAACTTCAGCATTTGTATATTATCAAAAAGTAAAACTCTGCGCTAGATTCCCTTACGAGTATTCACTTAATTACGTATTTTTTTAATATTATCAGCTTGGTAACTTCCAGTTTTTTGTTTATTTTAACTAGCTATAAGATTCGTCTTCTGTTTTGTATTAGTGCTTGAGCCGGAATCCTTTTCTGGTATTCTAGAAAGCTTTTTTTTTTAAAGCTTAAAATTGTAAGAGCAGATGTAGCACGTAAATATTTGTCACGTATAACACCCTGTGTTTGAAGAAATACTGCGACTCTTATTCAAATCTGGGGCTGGAGTAAAAATTTTAGCAGCTGATTTTAGTAAAAATTAGTTGCAGGTATAAATGCGCAAGTTATAGTTAATTTTAAATTTTCAACACTTTAAATGACAATTTAAAACTTACTCATTCAACGTTTGCACATTGTATAAAATTCTGAGATAAAAAAATAAAACTCGCATTTATATATATTTGTAATGGAGATTTTGGGCAAATGGTACAAGGGGCTAAAGCGGAGGAAATACTTTACTATATACTCTTTTACAAATATTTCTGCACTATAGCATTTTAACAGTTAGACCTCACATTTTAACAACCGAAGATCAGCCACTAAAAGTTTGAGTGGAAGTGGAGAGAAGAACTTTTTTTTCCGGAGAATCCAAAATCTATAAATTAAACTATAGTTTTAGGTAGATTACATATAGAATAACATATTATATGTCAAATATTGTGGTGAAATACACGCGCTTTTGTGTAGGATCATCTATATAAAAACACTTTGCGTTCCAATGGGACAGAAATTGTGGGTTCAAATAGGTCACGAATAAACCTAGGTTTATGTGCTTTTCTTGAAGAATCTATATAAATCTCTTATATGCTATTCAGTCAAGTTTTCAAAATTTTATTAAAACTTTAATTTTAAACTTTATGATTTGTTTTTATCGTATATTAAGTGAAAGCTCAAGTAGCTTTATTGGTGACATTTTTCCACCGGCGATATCATTAATTACAGCTTACAGAACTCGGTGAAGATATCTTTTGAAACTAAAACAAAGGAATCAAATAATGTTTTCAAATAATACTTCCACATGCACGCAACGTTACAACAGTTTTCTAAATATTACTAAATTGAACAACTGGTTACAACAAGTATTTGAAAAAAGCAAAAGACTATAACATTGGATAAAATTTGAAAACAGAACTATTGATTTTGTGAAAAGCTAATTCTGAAAATTTAAGTTTGAGTTATTTTAAATTATCTTCCAACTAGAGGTACACGAGCGGTATTGGTGATGGACGTCATAATTAAGAAGCACTCTGAAAATTGAATGCAATTGTTTGCTGTATAAAAAAATTAATCGATGCGGCATACAGCTTTGTCAGCTAAAGAAATATATTTTATCAACGGTTCCTTCATTTTAAACACATTTTTTTCAATATTTTCAGTGTTAGATTATGAAAAAAACCCTTCTAAAAAAGCGACACACAAAGAAAAAAAAACAAGTTCTTCCTTTAAAAGGTTTTTCTTTTAACACTGTTTCCTTTTTGAATGAAAGAAACAAGTACAAGTTCCTGAACTGTAGGAAACTGCCGAGAGGTTATGGAACATCGAAAACATATGCGTCAATGATAAATTGCTTCTGCTTCCGACGCTTGAAACCCCCTCCCTCCTGTACACAGCTTTTAGCATGAACTCTAATATTATTGCAGTTTTATTGGGAATTTAACAATAGACAGAAGATTCGTTTTGTTTACGGGATTTCAGAAAATTAATATGGGTACATTTTCTGGTTATAGATGCTGCTATAAAGACGAAATAAAACATGCCATAGTAAATTTCTTTAAAAATCACCATTTATTTAGCTGAAATGCTTGAGAATGATTACTACAAGCTATGATTACAGTACATTTCATTTTAATTGTTTAAATTATGAACTAACGCATATAATTTTTTTTTGAGAATTGTGTATTCAGAAAGAGCTTCAATATTCTGAAGTTTCTATTCGTTTTTTACCACTCTAAGAGCGTATGCTTATAAAGATATCTTTAATAGGTTGACATTTAGGTATTATGAACCTTAAAAATATTCAATCCACGTAAAAAAGCGTGGTCACCGTAATTTGTTAAAATCAGAAACACCGTGCAATCCATGACAACATATTGGTTTACACAGCAGATACTTAATAGCATTCGATAAACATGACAAACAAGGTACACACGAATGCGCTGTTGTAAAAGCTTTTTAAAGACGTTCAATTAGAATTTCTTTCAAAAAGAAACATTTTACTGGAATCTCCTATCGTATCTCGGAATTACTTGAATTTATTAAGATTTTGTATTATAATGTTGAATTTAGAATTTTGTGTTATAATATTGAATGGAGAATATACATACATAAAACTAAAGAAATAGCAAAAACTTTTTTACCATAGTGCAATGGATTTATGTAATGATGGAATAGTACTTCAAGTAGAAAATATTTGTTTTTTTTTTCATGAAAAATACTTTGCTTTAGATTTTTTATGTCTAATTTCAAATAATGCGAGATTTGAAATGCCAATTTTAGGTTTAATTTACTTTTTTATCAGAAGTTACTCTACTTTGAGATATTTACCTATCATTTCATAGGAATTTCTTTGTACTCTCAAGAGGTTTTTAATGTAAGACTGACTCATTGGAATTCTAATTATTTTAAAATCATTACTTTTTATGTTTACCTTTTAACTAAATTATCAATCGCAATAAACTATTGATATATTTATTTATAAAATATATTAAATTCTGAGCTATTATAAAAAAAAATTCGTCAAATCTCGATATTTTTTTATCTATTGAATTGGATATTGTATCAAATACTAAATGAGTTTCAAAACTTAACAAACCAGACAAGCTGAAAATATTTCCCCATAACCGTGTTGACATTATTTATCTTTTATGTACATTCTTCAAGGAACAGATTAAAACATATATGTAGTATCGTTTTTTCTACTTTCAACCAGATGACAAAAGCAATAAAAATACTTTCATTAGTATTCTTTAAACAAGGTTTTACTTACTTTTTTATACATAAATGTAATTTTTTTAATGAAAATAAAATTTTAAAAGTAGTGCTTAAACATTCCTTCATTTTCTATAAACTTGTCTTCACAGCCTAATACATACTTTCCGACAAAATAATACATTTTAACAATACAAAGGTTTGTGCCATGTGTATCTAATGAATAAATTACCTTACGGTAATTTATTTATTAGAAACCCTTTAAGACCCCGTCAACTGGTGCTGATTTAAGTTTATGAGAATAAATTTTAAGTTTTATCGAAAAAAAGTTGCCTTAAACAAAATCAATAACAACAAGTTCTTAAAAAACAAAGTCATTTTCTTCAAAAATAAATAATGGTGCAAATCAGCTGCTTTGGTAAGACATATTTTTGAAAAGCTTGAGCAAGTAAAGTATGAAAAGTATATTTAGACGTCGATTTCTGCTACATAGTTTTTTCTTTATCGGCTATGACAAATTATATATATTTGGCTTTTTTTAAACCTATAATAGGAGATGTAAGGTCATGCAGTTTAAGCAATTTAGCATAACGCATTTGGCTCTTACTCTCATGAATTGTTGAACATCAAATAGTTAACATCCTGACTCGATCTTCTTACGTTTCGTTTTTTTAAATACAATTTATACTTTTAAATACATTTTATACCTTGCTCGATCTGCCGAAAAGTTGGAACTGCCGAAAAGTTTTAAGCATGTTATTTAATTTCCAGCTTTCATGTTTATTTTAATTAGGTATAATATTCGTATTCTGTAAAATTTTCATTGCCATTTTAGTCGTGGGTTGTCACATTAAAAAAAAGCTTTTTAAAAGCTTGAAATTTTTAAGAAATAAAACATATACTAACAAATAACGAGTTTTCACTTCTACTTAATAAACTGCATGTGTTAAAAAAACATTATCACATTTATTTAAATCATGGACTGGAGTTAGCATTGTTGTTAATTCATTTTGATGTAAATTTGTTGCTGGTACAATATGCCAATTGTACTTAATTTTAATTTTCAGCACTTCAAATGATAATTTTAAAACATACTCATTCAACATCTGAACAATTTATGGAATTCTGAAAAATGAAAGAAAAAGAAAAGTTGAAATATTGAGAAATTCAGTTAGGAGTGTTATACCTTTGACCTGGTCAAAGGAACAATACATGATGGTGGTCAGAGGTACAACACCATGACAATGCAAATTAAAAAGCATGCTACAGTTAAAGGATTAGAATTACGATATTCAAAAGCTCAACAATATTTTCTGAAGTGTTTAGATACTACGGCAAATGATTTCTATCAACAAAAACATAACACACAAAATTTAATTAGGCAAAACCTTATGAACAAAATAGTTACATATTTAGGATAGAAATGATTTTTTATGTTTCACACGAATCATCTTTGCCTTGAATAATCCACATTAGAATACATTAACCTTCCAGTGGAATAACTATATACTAAATAAACTAATTTTTATAAAATATTGCCACAGGGCCCCACAGCCAAGGTGATCATAGGTACAATATGGTCAAAGGTACAACACCTTCCTCTACATGTAGATGGGGCTTTCTGAGTGGGTCTTACATGTGCGCCAAACTTATTTTTTAACCTTTTTATACTCAACTAAAACAAGTTGTAATGTACCTTTCAATTGTTCACCATTTTTTTTTTAAATTGTGAGCTTTTAACATAATTAAAATACTACTGAATTATGATATTATACTTATCCTAGTAAAATCTAGGTGCTAGCATTTAATGATCAATGTCTCATATAGCTCTAGTGACACAACGCTATTTACTGACAATGCCGTAATTACTTTGACGTCACGGGGGGGTACGTAAGAGATAAATGGTAAAATACGTCACAACGGTTCCTTCGGCCCTGAATCCCTGAATGATAGATTTTGGGACTCCATTATTGTTGGAGTTGTGGTTAAGGGTAACTAAGGGAAATGAGGAGGAAGATAAATTATCTCTATCCTTTTCAAATTATAAGGGTAATTAAATGGGTATTTGGCAGCGAGTATTTGCTTGGACTTCAATTTAGAAAGTTTGATTAGGCATGTAAGGAAGCTACTTTTGACGAAAGAAAAATGGGTATTTGTCGTGTAATTTTGGTGTTGCTTAAGCCTATTTTGCCGTAATCAAGTCTTAAAATTTATGTTACTTCTATTTTATGTCAAATGAAAGTTAGAATATAAGAATATAATGGGAAAGAAAATTGCCTTTGCTTTGATTGAACCACTTGCGATTATGAAGAAATTCATCATTAATGTGATGTATTTTGTGTAAATTTTTAAGTTCGTCTTCATTACTGGTTTTTATCTAAAACACTATTTTTTTTTTTACTAAAATAAATTAGTACGAGACCTCTAGTGGTCACTACTGGTAGTCATTTAATGTGGCTAATATATCTTTAAGAAAAGCTATGTACTGTTGAAGTGCTTTGTAAGTATAACTAATATACTAAAATTCTGCTTGATATAGTAAACTAGTCAGAATCTTTTTAGTTAGAAATCGAATTCGTAAGAAAAACTGTGGTCTTAGCTTTAGAAAGGGGATGAACCAAATAAACTGCCTCTATTGTCCGCTCCTATTTTGAAATGCACTGTTTCTGGCACCTTAAATGTTTCATTTACTCAATGAACTAAAATGCTAATGCAGTAATAGACGAAGTGTGAACTCTACTTTTTCCTCGTTGAAAATCCGGAGTAATGAATGATTGATTCCATCTAAAAACGTCATAAAAAGTTTAAAATTATGTGGCAATTTAGTAACTTAAGTGCTTTCAGAATTAGTTGGGAACTTTAAACTAAAATAGTGAAGCAAGTTTAGGCAATAAATAAATCAATTTGTGTGCACATTATATTTTGATGCACAACGTTTTCATCTACAGCTAATAGTTATACGATTCCTCCAACTTGCAATACGTGAAAATAAAACATTTTTTTTAAAAAAATACACTAATAAGGCATCGACTTTTATACTGTATTACAGTTATAATGTTAAGTTTAAGATTGTCATCTAAGTAACAAACATTTTAATCAAAAAAATAACCTTATATTAATCTTACTAACAATAGTATCAGTTATTAGATTATATCATTTTAAATCCTTTTAAACTTATATTATATAACACATTGACTTAGTCTAAAGGAAGTTTATTTTTCATTTGGCGTTTTGAAACGCCTTATGTTAAGCTCTTGAAACTAAAGTGTTTCTTATAGAAATATTATTATTTAATCCGTACCTTATTGCATAAATGCATATGCGCAATACATATGTAAAAAATATTTAATAGTCAGGATTCTTACACCCCTTTGCAGCTGCTGATGTCGGGTTCGAATCCCGGTCAGGCATGGATTTTGTGACCGTCAATAAATGTTGTTATTTTTCTATGTGTTTGTGCCCTCCTTCTTTGTGTGTCTCTTGTGACTGTCTCTTCTGGCGAGCTGGGTAATGGGCTATAAAGCCTACACTCTCCCTTCTAGAGGGCGCAATCACTGTCATTTGTCATTTTAGGATTCTTACACCAAACAAGTTTTATAATGAGTTTCCGCATCAAATGATTCCAGGAATACAAGTAAAACTGAATGTAGTTGCAATCTGAAGAGTTATGAAAAACTAAACTACGAATGCGTGTAAATCTATTGTTAATAAATAGATGTACAATACTTGTTATGGTTTTGGAATCAATTCTATTGTTTAAAACTTTATGGAATAACAGAAGACAGGAAATTTCGCACTTGATTTAAGGGTAGAGACACCAAATATTTTACGCAGATCAAATGAAGATAGATCTGAAGAACTTGTATTTAAGATCTTAAAATATTAAAAAACGAGGAAAACAGTTTTTGACTCGTTCGATTAATTTTATATTGTCGCCATAATAAGGGTTCTGTATAAGACTAAAGCATTCTAAATTAGAACAGACCTTACTAAAATAAAGAATTTAGAAGAGAGAGAGTTGAAAAGTGAAATCATTAGTTTTTCGCTTAAGGAAAACCAAGAATTTGGTTTTGTTCAGAAAAATCAAGATTGCTGCAAAGAGTTAAACCCAGGTTTATAATTGTGCTATTACGAGTCAAGATAACTCCATTAATATTACACGGATTCAACAAACGATATGATTTACGAGTATAGCTTAAAGCACTACATTTAGAAATTTTTAAGTAAAATCTAGTATTTAAACGCCAGTTATACAAATTCGAATAACATTGATTGCATCCAACCTATTTAATATAGCTTTTAGTCAAAAAAAAGTGCCCAACATTTTTTGTTTGACCTTTTGAGCCAATTTAAAGATTTATTAACATTCAAAGCTATTATTTGAGGCACATCATTACCATAACTATTTGAGAGTATTTGTAATAATCAAGAAATAAACGTTCTCCTTTGCTAAGTCATCAATTTGATGATGTCAGAGTAAAAAGTTTTTGACAAATATACATTTAGTAATTGTATTTAACACTCTTTAACTTTCTTCGAAACAACCAAAATACCTTGTAATATACTTAAATTTTGGGTTAGGTCAAAGCCATTTAACCCATAAACTACACTCTTAAAACGAACGACCGATTTTAACTCAGTCTGAGTTAATTTCACTTCTCCAGTCTGGAAAATGCACTTCTCCGAAAGGAGTGGATACTTTGTGTGTTAAATCTCCGACAGGATCACTCCAAACGACTGATTTTTATTTAGTCTGAGTTAATATTCACTCCTTTCCAGTGTCGAAAATGCAATTCTCCAATTGGAGTGGATTTCACTCTTTTGTTTTTAAGAGTGTACATGGATATACTCAATGTTAACTCTACAGTAAAATTTGCTAAAATACACGAACAAAAAACAACTAATAGATATTTTCATTTTGTTTTCTTTACACAAGGTATTCGAACCAGTACTCAAGTTTTCTGCTAGGGACCAATGTTTTTTTGGGCCTTAATGTGAGTTCATGGTTAATTTATTTAATACGAATAATTATTACTTGAATAACATATTAAAAGTATTTTTATGTATAAATTTAGTAAACATTTAATGCCGTGTTAGCAGGTGGTAGATCGTAATTAATGTTATCTTATATAATGCAACTGAATTTTGAAATTGATTGGCAAACGTTTCAATATTCAATTCGAAGACTAATTGGAAGGTTACTCTGAAGTTAATAACAGCTCACAGATTTTCGTAGACGAATAATTACAGATAAACGGCAACTTTCTGATGGTATTGATATTAATGTGCCTGTAAATTTGATGCTAAGGTGTGTTAGTATATGTACACTCTTAAAACAAAAGAGTGAAATCCACTCCAGTTGGAGAAGTGCATTTTCGACACCCTAAAGGCATGCATATTTACTCAGACTGAGTTAAAATCACTCGTTTGGAGTGATCCTGTCGGAGATTTAACACACAAAGGATCCACTCCAAAAGGAGAAGTGCATTTTCCAGTCTGGAGGAGTGAAATCCACTCAGACTGAGTTAAATTAGGAGTGTTTGTTTTAAGAGTGTAAGGTAATAATTTGTGATTTTATCTGATCACATAATTAATCGTAGCTTTAAAATAGTAAAATTTGTTTGTTTTTTTCATTTCGTATTAGCCCATTTATTACCAGTAACTTAGATATAGGGCTCTTGTATCTTTTTCTAAGTTTAATTTTTTCTAAATTAACCCTTTAAGACCCTTTCAGATGGTGTTGATTTAAGGTTTTTGGACTAAAATGTTAAAGTTTTACCGGAAAAGTTGCCTTAAACAGCATCAATGCCCTACTCCTAAAAAAATTTTCAACGAATTTTTAAAATTCGCTTTTCGTGTAATTTAATTTTCCACATCTAAAATTACTCCGCGCTAAGAAGGTTAATCAATATGTTCCACAAGTGGAACGTTGGCGTATAAAAGGTTAACATAAAAATAGGAAAGTTAGAAATAACAGTCATGAGTTAATCAATATATTATAATGGTTTTGGCACTAACATCCAGCATTTGTTGAATATCAAATATTTAAACTCTGTACTAGATTCTCTTATGTCCAGTTTCTTTGATATTATTAGTCAGTACAAAGCATTGTTACTTGCAATAAAAAATATTTTAAAAACATTTTTCTCAGAAAGTACAATTTATTGGAATAGTTGAAAAGTATTAAATCATGGTAATGGATATCTTCCAGTTTCTCTAGCCAATAGAACTCGTGTAGATCTAGTGCGACGAGTTTCAAACTAAACTAAACTTCCAGTTTTTACGATTAATTTAAATAGCCGTAACTTTTTCTTTTGCATCGTATCGCTGAAAGTATATATTTAAAGTTTTCTGGAAAGCTTTTTTTAAGGCTTTAAATTGTGAGAAAAGATGTAGCATGTAACAAATTGTCACTTCAACACCCTAGGTATTAGGTGTGTTTGAATAATAATATACTTTTATTCAAATCTGGGGCTGGAGGAGGCAATGTTAGAAGTCGATTTTAGTATAATTTAGTTGCAGGTAAGTGAGCAAATTCTAGTTCATGTTAACTTCCAATACTTTAAATAATAATTAAAATTTACTCATTCAACGTATGTAATTTTATAGAATTCTGAGAAATGAAAAAGAATTAAAACAACAAAACTTAATCTAGGATATGTCATCTACCAATAACTATAGTTTAATTCATATAAGCGACGCGTATAAGTTTTTGTTTAATACTTCAAAAGTGAAAAATGTACACTTTTAACTAACTTTGAAATTCTCCAAAGCAACAATTATTCTCTAAACTTCAACACATGCTTTTAATGGCTTTGGCAGTTAAAATATGAAGTCTAACTGTTATAATGCTGTGGTGTAGAAAAATTTGTTAAATAGTATATTTTCCCCCGCTTCAGGGTCCTTGTCCCATTAGCCCCCACTCTCCCCAACTAATTATAACCAAAATATATTTTTTTTTAAAAATTAAACAAGTTTTTTATTTCAATCCAAAAGTAGTGTGTAAACGTGCCTTTGGTTTCTGTGAACTTGCTTTTGCACCTTAACACGCATTTTCAGAACAAAAAAAAAGGAATATTTTTGGCAATTTAAAGGTTCGTGTTATATGTATCAAAAATTCTGATGGGAAAGTTTCCTTTAAAAAAAGTAAATTGCAGAAAAAATTAGAATATTTTTGAAAGTCTAAATTCATACGTCGTTTTTTTTTCTACGACAATTTATTCGTCCCCAATCGACTATATTATTTCTCCTTCAGTAGCTATAACATATAATTATATACCTGGTGATCCAAAAGTCATGGCAATCTTAAAAATCGAATATTTCTAGAACAAATAAAGAAAAAAAAGATGAGGTTTGCACTAAACGGACTGAAAAGAAGCCGGGTTTTGTGTGGTTATGAAAAATAAGTATAAAAAAATATCCCGTGACTAAATAACCATTCACTATTAGCACTGAAAGATGCTAAATGTGTGCCATAACCCAAGAAATGCTACAAAATGTTGTGAAAGGTATGGTGACTCATCTTACAGCGATACTTCTGAATGGGGGACATAATATTGAAAATTTAAAGCAACTAATAGTAACTAATCGTGTCATTTTTTTTTGTAAATTATCTTTTGATGAGATAAAAAAATAAAGCCCCATCTGTAGGTTACCAAGAGAACCCCTACTGTTATTTTTATTATTTTGTAATCACATAAAACCCGGCTTCTTTTCAGTTCATTTGGTCCAAACCTCATATTTTTTTTCTCTTTATTTGTTTTCGAATTATTCAACTTTAAAGTAGGTCCTGACTTTTGGACCACCCTGTATTTTGGCATTCTATTTAGCTTATAATGAAGAAGGTAAGGTCGTACGGTATAGTCAATTTAGTATGATGGTTTTGACACTAACTTCCAGCATTTGTTAAATATCAAATATTTGAAGTCTGTGGTATATTCTCTTACGTCTAGTTTGATAATATTATCAGTCAGTACAAAGCATTGTTACTTGCAATAAAAAATATTCTAAAAACATTTTTCTCAGAGAGTACAATTTATAGGGATCGTCAAAAAGTATTAATTCATGATAATTTAACTTCCAATTTTTACGTTTAATTTAAATCGGGATAACGTCGTTCTCCTTCTACAACGCTATACCAATTTCAATGATGTCAATTTATTCTAAAAAGCTTTTACTTCTTAAAGCTTATATTGCAAGAACATATGTAGTTTGTAACGAAATGTCTCTTGTAACACCCTAAACTGATATAACTTGTATTCAAATCTGGGACTAATGTTAGAAGTTGATTTTAGTCTAATTTAGTTGCAGGTAAGTGTGCAAATTCTAGTTCATTTTAATTAAAACTTACTCATTCAACGTATGTATATTTTATAGAATTCGTAGAAATGAAAAAGAATTAAAACAACATACCTTAGCTTCAAGTTAAAAAAAATTAAGCTAAGGTGTGTAGAGTTTATGTAAGGTATTAATATGTGATTTTATCTGATCAAATAATTAATCTTAGCTTTTAAATAGTGAAATATATATTTTCCACTTGAATTTATATATATATTTTTTTCACTTGTTATTAGCGTATTTATTACTAGTCACTTAGGTATCGGGTGCTTGTTTGCTTTCTAAGAAAGAGTTTGTCTAAATTAACAAACATAGGGAAATTAGAGGTAATAGTCATGAGTCAATAAGGGGCAATTAGAGTTAGAGAAAATAGTCAGGAAAAATTTATGCCGGACATATTAAGTTACGCGAAAATTACGGAAGTGCTTCGAAAAAAGAATGCTGTTATTAGAATGTGTAAATTGCCGAAAATAGGCCGAAAAATTAAATGTTTTGTTAAAGTCAGTTTAGTTCAGCTATGAAAAATTGAGAAATGATGGATTTTTTTCATCTTTTTCCTGATTTCATTCATAATAACATAAGAATTAGTCATTATAACTCAGTTTACAGAAACCTTGCATGCTAGGGTAGCTTAGTAGAATTGAATGGTCCAAAAGTGGCAGCGAAACATATTCTAACATCTTTAATTAATTTTTTTAAAAATAAGAATGAACAATTTTTGAACAAACACTCTGTAATTTGTATTTGGACATCTTTATGCATCTATGCATTAATAGATGTTGAAATGCAAATTGAAAATAATCAGATTTTTTATGCAAATAAATAACTTGATTATTATGCCTCTTCCCTAATACTCAAATAACTAACCATTAACGTAACTTTAGTGTGTTAAATACTATGACGTCTTTCCAAACTCGAAATAAGTGTTCATTAAGTTTTATTTTCATTTTAAATAAATAAAGCTTCTTGTTCGTTTAAAGTGGCAATAGAAGGAATATTGAATAAAAACGGAATGTTTTTGCTAGTTAAAAGGATAATAATAATTTTATTTTTAAATATATTTTTAATTGGAACTTTTAATGAAATTCGGAGTGTGAACTAGAGTGATTTTGTGCTTCAATTTGAAGCATTTCACTTGTCTGCAGCAATTGTATTATTGTGAAGAAATGAAAGTAAGTAACAATATGTATAGAGCGTTTACAAAAGGCATCCATTTTTATGTATAAACGTAGTATAGAAGCTAAAACCAAGCATTTCAGAATTAAAATTTCTAAAGCAGATTTTATTTTTTTATCGCTGATTATGTTCATTCATGAAAATTTGGTTTAAAAATGTTTTGCTTGACAACCTCATCCAAACACTACATTGCTATCTAAAAACATGAAATAATCACTTGCTGTTTTTCAAATACATTTGTCTAAAATACAGTAAAAACTTGCCAAAATATAAATCAAAATCTTGCTGTTATGTAATAAATATCATTATGATTTGCGGTGACAAACTACAGTTATGCGTATTATTCCATTTATAATGCATATTTTATCTGTTTTTCATCATCATATTTTCATCTGTAAAAATGTTTTGCACAACCGCA
This sequence comes from Hylyphantes graminicola, assembly GCA_023701765.1. Lineage (NCBI taxonomy): Eukaryota > Metazoa > Arthropoda > Arachnida > Araneae > Linyphiidae > Hylyphantes > Hylyphantes graminicola. The sequence continues at coordinate 37,609,136 of CM043122.1, read as the reverse complement.
TGTACAAAAACTAGATCGTATTCTGAAAAGTATGAACCATCGCTAGCAGTTTTTCAAAAAATATTAAAATTACATTTAAAGCATTAATCATATTTTAATCAAAATATTTTCACTCAATAAATAGCAGTGAAATTTGTATTTTACAAACGATACTTATGAACATCTATCTCAGTATTTAAAAAAAATATCATTAAAATTATAAATTTTATTATAATGGAATATATAACGAAATTGATTTTGAAATTTCTTTGACATAATTGTACTTTTTTCTTGGAATAAAACCATCATTATGGAATAATACTCATTTAGAATATAATTAATTCACAGGGCCTTCTAGTGGAAAGTTTGCAGAAAAAAACCCCTTAAAATCAAAAGTTTTTTTCTTGAACTAAAAAAAATCAATTTCTCGTCAAACAATAATTAATTATTTTAAGCCAAAATTAAACTTTATTCTGCAACAAAAGGATATAATGCGTCAATGGTTTATAACTTGATGTGTATTTTGAAGTATGCAGTTTATGGGGGGGAGGGAGGAGAGTATCATATCAACCACAAAATAATAAAAGTGCGCATAAAAACGGAAGAAGGGGGAGGGCGCCAAGGTTTCTTCTTTTGCTACTTCAATTAAAATACCTTTTATCGATTTATTTTTGTGTGACTTTTTACAGCACCGATGGCTGTTAAAAAAGTTAATTAAAGATTCTTTGAGCAAAAAGCTGTATTAATTCTCATTATCAACTAGTTTGAAAGAAAGTATATGGGCTTAGAGAAAAATTGCTTAAAAAAGTATAAAAATATAGCACGCATTAAGATACGAATGACTTGGAAAATGGTGTTTAACTTTATTCACATAATGATGATAGATAATCAAAGCTGATATATATAAAATTAGTATTATTCAAAACTATGAATTTTCGTGATTGTGGTTTATACATGGTTGCGCATACCTGTGAATTCTTTGTTTTTTAGTCGTGAAAGCCATCCTGGGCAATATATAAGCTTCACAGAATGTTTATTTTCTAATACGGCACTACCGAAAATTAGAAATTGGAACTAAATATTCAGAAGAAAAAAGAAATTTATGGATATCAACTACATAATTTGTTAACATTCTGTACCATTTTCAAAATTAAAAATTAAGTTATGCTAGTATTAAAAATCAACAAAATCCTAAAACAAATATTTGCAAACATTTATAACCATATATGTAATAACTTGTTAACAACAAAGTAAAAAGTCACAACATTTCTTACTGTTTTGAAAGCAAAATGAAAAAAAAATATATATATCGTTTGCCGCTTAGCAGTTACGTTTCTTCAGTAAAGTGGCCATTAAAAATAAATTATTTTCCTAATATAAATATACAGGCAAAATGTAAGTCACTAATTGCTCAAAAGAGCTATTTTACACCACAGGTAAGTAGTTGCAGTTCCTTTTTTATTAAACTAAAAACAATAACATTTTACTTAAAACTGCGTGACAGGTAATATATTAAACAAAAATTTTACCATTTAAGTTACTTCAAAGAAAAACAACCCGATGAAAATCTGAAACATTTTATTAGATTCTTCTGGAACAAACTATTTTTGAAGAAGAGGCTAATTGTTCAAGTCAACAGTTAATGTATAGTATGATATTTGTTGATATTTCAATATTATGGAAAAACCTGGAGGAAGCTAATTTTTTTTGTTGCAATTAATGTTCAAGGTATCCTTAACTAGTTTTTTGTAACTTTTTCATTATATGGAGGGATCGGAATACAAGTGAACCAAGTCCATAAAAAGCTTCTTTGTTCTATAGAGATTTGAACTTAAAGCTTTTTACTAAAATTACAGATTATTTGTTTTAAAATTTAGTTGCCTAGAGGATAATATCTGAAATAGGACTTTTTCATTATTGCACCGAAATTCTACATAGTGCATGCTATTGCTCTGCTTACTCTAAAATGACAATAAATGGACTTTGTTTGCTTGTATTCTGAACCCTCTATGTATAAACGCCTGTATTTTATAAGCAAAAACCCTTGATTTTCATTTGTGCAGAACTATCCTAAGTTGCTGGATAATTCTTTTGACCGTCACGGAAATATTTGATTGACAATGAACGAATGCAAAAAATATTATTTTTAAAAACAATTTATTTTAAATAATTCTGGTTGTTATTGTTAATATATATTTTACACTAATTCATAAGTTTTATTCAGATTTATTTTAAAGTTACGATAAGCATTAACCTATTATATATCTGCTTTTAGCAAGTCAATAAAAACAAATATTTTTTCTAATAAGCATGATTTGATTAGAAGATAATATCTGAACAATCACTTTTTCATTATTGCACCGAAATTCTACATAGTTAGTGCATGCTATTGCTCTGCTAACAATAAAATGACAATTAGTGGACTTGGTTCTTTTGTATTCTGAAAACCTCTATGTGGCATAAGTTTTTTATTCACCGGAATATAACATTTACAGAAAACCTCCTAATTGAATTTTAATTCTTAATTTTCCCAAGATCAGAATAATTTGTTTTGTTTCCTTATTTACATTATAATTGTTATAATAATTCAAAACAAGATAATTTACCAAAAAAAGACGCTTAAAATGTCATAAGGCCATCAAATAAAAAATATTACATATAATATAATTATACAACTATTTTTTTTCCCTAACATCGGAATGATCCGCATTTTTTAGATGCTTATCTATACTTATTATAATAAATCAAAATTAGATATGTTTATTACAAAACGACACGTAAAATGTAAAAAAAAAAACATCACATCTAAAACTGTCACTTTCTGCTAACTATAAATGTTATCCCCTCTAAACTAAGATCTGCATATTAAAAAATTGAAACTCTTTCTTTTATTAATTAATTTCTATAAAGCAAACTGATGCATTAAAAAAGGTTTTAAATCCTTAAATATTCACTTACATACTGCCTTGTTTTGCATTATATGCGAGCAGATGCACTGCGTTTATATTGAATTTTATTTATGAGTTTAAAATATTGGATACCCATTAAAAGAACTTTACTTGAGAGTGAAAAAAAATGTCATTTTTAGAATAATTAATCCGCTAATGCTCTTCACGGAGATTAGGAATATACATAAAAAGAGAGGTGTGGAAATTTTTCAAAATTTAAGGGCTGCTTTTTCATGTAGAGGTATTAGCATTATCCGTGATCATGAATAAAAAAGTTTTATTGTTTGTAAAGCAAATTAGGCTTTCCGAATAAAAAACGAGTTTAACGATAATCAAATATACATTTTTTTAAATAGAGTATACATTTTTTTTATTCAATTCCTTTTTTTAATTGAAAAATGAGATGCAAAATTTAAGTGTTCTCTTTGAACTTTTGTAGTGTATTGTATTAATATGGAGTATACATTTGTGCAAAAGCAATAGTAATTCCTGAAAAAAAATGTCACTATTTTTGTATTTTGAAATATTTATTATTTTTGTGTTCGAACACTTTAAGTTATTTACTCACCAAAAAACTATTATAAATGCGAGAACATTTATTATTATTTACAGGTAAAGAAGTAAACTTAATTTAGTTTAATTTTTTTACTAGGAAATGTCAAACTTAAAAAGTTTCCCACTTCATTTTACATTGCAGAATATAAATATATTTTAGTAGTATTAGCTCATCTGTAAATACTTCATGAGCATTAATACTATAGCCCAAATGTCAAAAATCTTCTAAAAATCACTATTTTATAGGAAAACTTTTAGACTTTACGCACCAGCATTTTCTGCGAAAAATGTCGCTCTATTTCTTATAAACGAGAACTTCTGATATAATTTAACGAAAGTCTAGCCCCATCCTAAAATAGATGTTTTCCAGGATTTGAGGTATATATACCACTCAAAAAAGTATCCTAGATAAGGTTGTGGATTAAGGTTTTCGGGAGTATGTTTATTGGATTCGTAAACGTATTCTACTTCGACTCTTTATAAGAAGTGTGTGCCGAAAAGAAACAAAAATAAGATTGTTGAAAAGCGAGATAAAAAATCCTCAATCTCACCCGGTTGGCTTGAACTTTTTTTGTTTAAATTTAGTCTCTTTTTTTAGGACTTTGTATGATAGAAGTTGAATGCAGATTGAAATGTGCAGATTCAGCAATCTCACATAGCGTTAAGACTTCAAGATAGGATGGAAAACCAATCTAGGAGAACGCTTAGGTAAAATAAAGCGCGAATTACTTTCCTTTAATATCTTTGACGTAAATGGCGTCTTATATTAAACATAAAATATATTTTCATTTTCTTATTTAAAAAACTGATTTTTATATTTATTCAAATAAAATCTATTTTTATCCTACATTTCTTATTTTTTTTTAATTTGAAAGAATTCAAATAGTTAAAAAACCAGTTTGGAATTGGCATGCTGAAGATGTCCGTCATTCTGTACTACCCCTTCCAAACTCGGTTCTATCCATCGGATCTTAAGGTAGGCGAATACCCAAAATTCAAAAAAAAAAAAAAAAATCTATTACTTCAATCTTTTCCAAATTTGGCATAGTGATTTCAAATATAATGAACAATGCTTTTGGGGCTTTTTTTAAATTTAAATATAATTGATTGGTTTTAAACGGTGTTTTTCAACTAAAAAAAGGGGTTTACGCTAACACTTCTAGCATAAAAAGTTTTACATTAATTTACCTGAAATTTTTTACCGATGTTATTTCAATATATATCTGTGCCACACATGAACCTCTAAAATCTGGAAAAAATATCATTTTTTTTAAATGTCCAAGTGTAAGTTAATCGAAAAAAATCCTTTTTTTGTGGTTAATTTGCAACATTTTTCTTAATAACTTCTTTTTTTGTAATTTGTATGTAACTCTAGAGGGTCTTTGCATGTATCATTTCAAAATGAGGAATTTAACACATAATTAATGTTTATAGGATGAAAATTCAATGAGGTAGACTTGTTAGCGTAAACCCCTTTTTTTAGTAGAAAAACACCGTTTAAAATAAATAAATTATATTTAAATAAAAAAAATGCCTAAATAGTATTATTCATTATATTTGAAATCACTATGCCAAATTTGAAAAAGGTAAAAAAGTAATAGTAAAAATTTTAGAATTTTGGTGAATTTTGGGTATTCGCGTACCTTAAAAGCCATAACGACGATACCTTAAAGCCATTGACAAACACAATTATATAAGACGTCTCAACAGTTCAGACAAAAACATTTTGACCCACAAAATTTTACTGAAACGGTTTGGTTGACAAAAGTTGTGGTTGTAAGGATCTGGAAAGTATAAAAAATAAGGTATAAAAATAATATAATATATATCATAACTCACAAAGAAAATAACAAATAATAAATTTTATTTGATTTAATAGTGAAAATATTCCAAAAAGTATGTCTCAAAAATATGAAGAAAATCAATTTAATGCACATTTAATGGCATAATTTCGCATTTTCATTACTTGAATTGTATTTTTTTATATGATAAATTAAAATTTTTTTAACCCATTAAGACCCTTTCAGGTGGCGCTAATTTAAGATTATGAGACTTAAATGTTAAGAGTTTTACCGGAAAAGTTGCCTTAAACAGCATCAATGCCCTTGGGTCAGTTGAAATGTACACTATTGAATACAACGGAGCAATTTTTTAATTGAAAAGTTGATTCATTAAAAAATTGCGATTTTTTTTTAAAGTGTCCCTAAAAAGGGACGCCAGGCATTAATGGGTTAAAAAAAACCGCCATGTCTAGTGACTTTAAAAGGTTTAGTAACACTCCTGGTTCAAATTATACCAAGCATGCAATATAGACATTTTAATTTTTTTACGGTGAAATGTTACTGCCTATTTGCTTCAAATTGACAAGTTAACATCTTTACATCTAAACCGAGGCAGTGTTGACCAATTTTTTTGATGAAACGTGCACTCCGCCCGCATAAAATCACAAAATAGCAACAGTTCTTTTTTTTTTTACAATTTTAGTACAATGCTGGAATTGTCTTTTCGTTAAAAATGACAAATAAAGTATGCCCCGTCAACATAAATTCCCTTCACATCAATATAAACATTTAACTATGATGGTAGAGTTTTTGAGGGGAAAAACAGTTTCTTCAAAAGCAAAATTTTCAATATTTGGTTATACTGAACATGTTTAAATAACTCTAAAAATTATCAAGAAACTGAAAAATGCTGAATCAAGACGGAACGTTTATAATAGTTTTAGACTTTTTTGAAGTGGAGAGTAGATATCAGTTACTGTTGCTAACATCAAGTTATCATTACTGTTGCTTTTATAAGAATTTCTGTAAGTATTTTAGTTACAGGAAAGTAGGCTATATTTGCGCTTCCTTCTTCCTTGTCTGCCATTACTCTACGTGATGCTTGACTTTTATATTTTTTACGGATTTACACAACATTTTAACATTATCCTAGAATTCTTTGTTAGCCCCAACCATGATGAATCCATGTCACTATCTTCAATGTATGCGAGTTTGTTGGCGCCAGGTATCAGTTTCAATGAAATTGTCCGATGTCCGTTATGGCCCGCTATAATTGTCCTTTAGAACTAAGTGTTTATAAAGTTTTAGGGTTTTAAGATTTATAAGGAATAATCTAAGGGGGTGCTCTAATCTAATTGGGTGCAGCTATAATTTGCTATCTAAAAGCACTTTAATAAAGTTAATGTGATGTACAGAAAAATTCGGAGATTAAATAAATACTCAAATACAAATAAATCTATATAAGTCAAACCCCTTAAAATCACCAATAAGTTTTCACACGCCTTTATCATACATACACCTCAAGAAAACACCATTGCATCCTAAACGTTTAGAAAAAGCAGTGAACGATCATTTCTGGAATTATCCAAATTAGAAAACAAATCTGGCGTTTTGCCGACAAGACGTCTGGGGGCCAAAGATAAATCTAAATTCAAAAGGCGGTCAAGTTTAATGGAGAATTTCCCGTTACCTTTCTTTCTTTCAGCTTTTTAAATTAAGGAGAAGCGTGTGAGGATAGATTCCCGTGAACTTGATATCTTTTCCACAGAGGTATTGAAATGTTGTCATCAATCATTGGGAATTCGGCGCACCTGTTTTGCAAACTTTGGGTAGTTGTGACATCCCGATGGTATAGCATTTTTATTGTTGTGATGTCACATCGATATCTTAAGGAAATATACTTCTAGTAGGCATTTCTCTTGAAATTTAATTTGAGACTTTGAAAATGTGTAATGCTTTTAAATTATATAACTTATAAATTAAAACTATTACATAGAAAGTGTTGTAGTTTAAGTAAAAAAATGTACTAAAATCTTAAGCATTCTGTACAATTTTTACATTTGCTATTACAACAGATACTTAATATTGGTTGTATGTATTCACTGGACGTAAATATATTTTAAAGCAAAATACTTTTTTATTAAGAGATAATTGACGATGTGATTACGAAGTCAAAATACCACATATACATTTATTTATTCAAGTGAATTTATCTTTGAAATAAACACATAATTGAAATTTAAAAAAAATACGTTATCTCTAATGAATAAAAATAATCCACATTGTTTGTAGTTTTAAAGCTAAACCGTATCTGCCGAATAGCATGTACGAAAGATAGGATTAGTTGCTGCAAAACAAGCTACGTTTTTTGTTATTAAAATTATTCAAATCATGCATCAACTAAAATACTGCAATTTATCGATCAATGAAATGTTTTACAACTATTTTAACTATTATTATAAATCTACGAGTTAATTTCTTTTTTTTTTGCTTGATAAATATGTTTCATAATTGCCTTGGCAAACATTGAAAATAGCCAAACAGAGAGCCATCAAATAATAATGCATTTTTGCATCGACTTTTTTTATTAAAGAAATCTCTAAATTCCCATTTGTACTTTTATTCTGAATGTAGCTTTCTTTTCACTACATTAAAAACATGTGTTGCAGCAAAATGTTACCTAATGTGATAAAGAGTTTTAATTCAGTTGTTTTCACCCCATCTAGAGCGATTAACTTGAAGTGCGTACTTATCCCAGGCGTATCATTATCACTTCTTTCAGCTTAATATGCGGTGGTTTGTAATTATAATAACTGGCCTTATTGTTAATTTTATCTTATTATTGGAGCATGAAAAAATTCTAATTAGTTTTGTAAAATTTTATGAATGTTTTTATATAACAAACCTTTATACTCTTAAAACAAACGAACGATTTTAACTCAGTCTGAGTTAATTTTCATTCCTTCCGGGTCGCAAATGCACTTCCCCTATAGGAGTGGATTTCACTCTTTTGTTTTGTTAAACCTCCAACAATCTTAACGACAAACGAGCAATTTTAAGACGATCAGGAGAGATTTAGGGCAATTACGAGCGATTTAGGAGTTACATTCACTTCTTTCCAGTGTTGAAAATTCACTTCACCTATAGAAGTGGAGTTCACTCTTTTACTTTAAGAGTGTAGGTATACCATTCAGTCACATAGATTTTTTTATTTCAAAATCATAACTTTTTCCAGAGGTTTCAAAGCTTTCTTATCTTATAAGGTCAGATTTTCCCTCTGTGTCGTCACGCTGGACGTCATGTTTTGAAGAAAAAATTCGGTCGTACATGAGCTATTACACTTTTTAGGACGAACAGATTTTGAGAGTCTTTTTTTCTTCTTTGGGACAGTCAGCATTCTGCCTTGAAGGCTAACGTAGCGTCACTAAGATCTTCTCTGTCTTCATAAGTTTAGAAGTTTGTAACTAGACCCGGACATGGTGATACATATGAGCGGGCTAATGGCAGAGTAAAATTTCGTTCAGTTTTAATAAACCAATGCTACGAATTGTCAGTTACAGTGTTGTAAAACCAGTCGTCTGATATTCCTTGATATTCACAACAGAACTGAGGAAACCTTTTTTCGCCTTTCCACAGCCAAGGATATATAAAGGGTAAAATTTGTTTTTATTCAAACTCCTCCGAATATTTTGTAAACGCCCTTCTCCCTTCCCCCTCGGTGAAGATTTATGACAGAAACGTGCAAAAGATGGCGCAGCTAAGCGTGTGAAAAAGATAACGTTGAGTAATATAATGGGGTAATCGTTTTACAAGAACTTGAATGAAGTAATATTTTTCTAAGTATCTTAGGTTCACGCCTTTAGTCATGTAAGTTTACACTTTTTATACTTTATGTTTCTGATTTTGTCATTATTTTTTCAGGTTTTTACGTATTTCATGACAGGAATTTCATCACCATTTTAAAAGTGTTTTATGCTTTGTGAGTTTTTATTCCTCATTTTATTTAAGCGTGTTGTTGGAATGTATATCGTGATTGGGGAAGAGAAATGGGTCCTTAAAACCGTATTTTAAAAGATTTGCTTTTTTTATTAGCAAAAAGGGCAGTTGCCCTACGTTAAACGATCTAACAAGAGCTTTTTTCATCCGTATCAAAATTTTACTTCAAAGAATTCTCGCTCAGAAATCTGAAAAATAAGAATAATTAAAACTTAAGAAATTTGATATCGTGATGAGAAAGGTCATTGCGATAAGACATTCCGTACTATGGTGAATGTTGTTGGTCCTCTTCTTCTTTCGTCGCAGTTAAATATATATCTATTTATATCGGATAAAAGTATTAAGTATGTAACCCTTTCCGATCGTGCTATCACGATCGTGCGGGGATAAAAGAGAATGTTCAAGCTCTTCAAAAATATCGATATCGAATAAGCTGACTTGTACCATTCGTTATTTGTATAAAAAAATGACTTTGTTTTTAAGGAATTACAGGCATTGATGGTGTTTCAAGCATTTTTTTCGAAAAAACTCCAAATTTAGTCCCATAAATTTAAATCAGCGCCATCTGACCTCCGGTCTTAAATTGTTAAAATAAACATCGCCGCTCCGTATACTTGGCGAAATAAGTAAAAGTATGAGTAATTATGACTGAATATTCAGTTTTAAATTAATGCTGCAACAACTATTTTATTTACATTTTTTTAAATAAAAATTGACAAGTCGGAGAATTATTATAGTTTTAGAAGTTCCGATTTATTTTTTTTAATTGTAAACTTCACATTTACTTTACATAGTTTTAAAAAACATCATTTTATTTTATTTAAAGTTGTTTAAAGTTTTTAATTTAAATTTTGTTGTTTGTTACATATCTCCCCATCTACAATTATAACCTTTGTTTATTTGATCTGATACACTCGATCGTAACTACATTATGCATTTAGTTATAATTTTAGAGTAATAAGATGTTAAAAACTGAGGATGAATTTTTAAGGCAGTGTTATCACTGTAGTGGAAAAAAAACCACTTACTGATTGATCTGAACGTTACAGACCATTCAATTACAAATAAAAAAAGTATTCATATTGTCAGCTTCTACAAGATTTTAATATGTTTAAATATATGATAAGAATTGTAATAAGACTTTAACTTCTTTATTAAATAATGTCAATTACATAATGTTCATTGTTTAAAACAGAATTTTTAAATTTAAATGCAAATAACTTTTTTTTAGTCAAGTTCACTGTAAAAATGGATTGTACGGCTATTTTTAGAATTTTATACTTTGCTGGATTCATGTGACGAAATCCCCAAATGATAATTTTAATGTTCTATATTTGTCTTGACAAAGTTCAATTATGTTTTTCGTTTACATCTTTCAGATAACCGATGTCTACAAGCAGCTTGTGGATCCAGGTGACATTGTTATTTGACCCGAAATGGGCGCAGTATGACATTAGATGTCCTTGCCCCACAAAACCTGAACATCCATCTATTTGCCCTAAAACGCTGATTTTTTTAATCCATGAAACTGATTTCTTGCTAGAAGGAATATATAAAATATGAACCGTTTAAAATACAATATTTACGCAATATACCATGCCAAAAAACATTATTGTCCTTGTCCTCTGAGTCTTAAAATTAGAATCTGAAGCTTAATTGCACGAAGGTAACTTTTCAACATAAAAATATTGCTTGACTATAGTATCATTGGGTAATTAAAATAAATATTATTCACAGGAAAACTTTCACAGCTGGAATATATGTTTAAAAAAATCATTAAATAAAAAAAATATTTTAAAATCTTGCAATTAATTCCTTTTTTTATAATTAAGTCGAAGAATTCCATTTGCATTGTTTGGCACGCCTTTGAATGGTAACAAACCCCAGATATTTAGTTATAATTGCTTATCTATACTGTAGCAAACTTCCCCAACTATAGAATGTGCAGAGTTAAAAAAAAAATATATTTCTACACGACTTTAAAATGCACTCAATGTATGTCTAAAACTTCTAGAAAATATATTTATCAATTGGTTCAGAAGTGATTGCAACTTTCATTGTTAGCATACCCTTTACTTTCCTTAAAAATATACTTCATTTTTTTTATTTATGCAAAGCTATAGATCGCCTTTGAATATTTAGGGCTTGTTACTATATTGAAAAAAAAATCCTTATCATTTTAAATTTTGATGAACGATTCCGAACATTGCACAACCGTTCAATTACAAATTAAATGTGTTTCAAGTCGAAAAAAATGTCAGCTTCTACAAAAATTAAATTTAAAAAGAAATGTGATTTTAAAAGTGGTATTATTGCTTAAAAACAATTTAAATCCTAAATGAAAATAACTTTTATCTTTAGTCATGTCAATTGTAAAAATTGGATTATGCAACAATTTTTAAAATTCTATGTTATGTTGAGTTCATGTTAAAAATTAAAAAAAGGATAAATTTTAATGCTTAATATTTGTCTTGTCTGAATTAAATTATATTTGTACTTCATATCGTACAGTAAACTGATGTTTACAAGCAGATTCTGGATCCAGATGTCATTGTTATTTACCAAAGAATGCTGGTTATTTTTACCCCAAAATGGGAATTTCGTCCTCAAAAAAAAATAGTAATCAAAATATGACCCATTTGAAATACAGTATATACGTAATACAACAAGGCAAAAAACAATTTGGTTAAATGGCATATTTATTTAAATTTTGTATTCTAATTTAAATGAGTGTTTAATTAGCTACGGATGCTTATTTGTACAAAGGAGTCGTATTAACACAAATATGTAATTGCCCTTGACTATCCTTGGGTAATTAAAATTAAATATTATTCAGGAGCTAATTTTCACAAGAAGAAAGTTTATTTAAAAATCAGTTAACAAAAAATATTCAGAAATCTTAAAATTTGAGAACTTTAAAAAAAAAAAAAATAATGTTGAACGTTTCCAGTTGGGTGTTTTGGAACACCTTTGAATAATAAGAAACTTGAGACATTTATTAATAGTTGCTCTTATCGATACTGTAGCAAAACTTCCCTACTATAGAATGTGCAGAAGTAAAATTATTTTCCATATGACCTTAAAATGCCTTTAAAACTATCTAAAACTTCCAGACAGTTTTTTTTTTATCAGTTGGTTAAGAGGAAGTGATTTCGGCTTCTGTTGTTAACATACTCTTTACTTTCCTTAGAAAAGACACATGATTTTTTTTTGTTTATTTAAAGCATTGAATCACTGCTGAATTTTTAGGGCAGCGTAGTAATTGGGTTTAAAAAAATATTTATAAAATTCGTTATCACTGGGTTTTAAAAAAATCCTTACCATTTTAAATTTTGCTGAACGATTGGAACCGTTCACTCTTAAAACACACACTCCTAATTTAACTCAGTCTGGGTGGATTTCACTCCTCCAGACTGGAAAATGCACTTCTCCTTTTGGAGTGGATCCTTTGTGTGTTATACCTCCGACAGAATCACTCCAAACGAGTGATTTTAACTCAGTCTGAGTAAAAATGCACTTCTCCAACTGGAGTGGATTTCACTCTTTCTTTTTAAGAGTGTTTATTAGTAAATTGTTAACCTATGCCATCCAGAGATATCTTCCACAAGATTTTAATTTCTTTACGAAAAAATATGTGAATTTCATAGTGGTATTGCTTTAAACACAATTTTAACCCTTAAATATAAATAGCTTTTATCTTCAGTCATGTCAATGGTAAAAATGGATTATGCGACAATTTAAAAAAAAAATAAAAATATGTTGCGTTAGACTCACGTGACAAATTCACCAAAGGATAATTTTAATGCCTAATTTTTGTCTTGAATGAATTGAATGATTATTATCCCTCATATCTTACGATAAACCGATGCCAACAAGCAAATGCTAGATCCAGGTGACATTGTTATTTGGCCTGCAACGGGCCCAGTATATTAATAGGCCTCCCAGGGCCATGAAACCCGAAACTCCATCCATTTGCCCTGAAATGCTGATTTATTTTACCCGACAATAGGGATTTCTTGTTAGAAAAAATTAGTTATAAACATATAACCTTTTTTAAAATACACTATATACGGAAAACAGTTTGATTTAATGACACATTTATTAAAAAAAAAAATTTGGAGTCTTTAATCAGCTTCGGATGCTTAATTTACACAAAGGTATTTTATCAACATAAAAATAAAACTGCCCTTGACTATCCTTGGGAAATTAGAATTTACTATTCTTCAGGAGCTTTGTTTCACAGTTAGAGTGTTTTTTAAAAAAAATCATTTAATAAAAAAATATTTAGAAATATTACAATTTATTCCAGTTTTTTTATAAATAATTAAGTTGGGCATTTCCGTTAGTTTTGTTTAGCACATCCTGGACTCGTAACAAAAAGCACACCTGGCACATCCTGGACTCGTAAAAAAAATCTTCTTGAAAGTGTAGCAAACCCCCTACCATACCATAAACAGCATAAATGCCAGCAACTCTTTAAAGACAAAGTATTTTTTATACAAATAACGAATGGTAAACATTCTCTTTAACCCTTTACACGCCAAAGTTCCACTTGTAGAACATATTATTTCGCTTCCTTTATAGCCCGGAATAATTTTAAATGTGAAAAATTAAATTACACCAAAAATGAATTTTAAAAATCGTTGTACATTTTTTTAGGAGTATGGCATTGATGCTGTTTAAGGCAACTTTTCCAGTAACACTCTTAAGGGGGTATGGGACACTTTCAACTTTTTTCTTTAATATTGCAGATATCAATATAATTTTTTTTCCATAAATGTATACTATATATACTTACACTTTTAGATAGTCAGAGGTTTAAAATTATCATTATTTATTTTTTTAAAAAATAAAATGTGTCAAAAAGTGATGTCTCTTATTTTTGTTATAAGTCAAAAACTTATTTATTGGCAAGCAAATATCTAGCATTTTTATAAACAGAAAAATGTATTTAACAAACTGTCTTTACCGATTTTTCATATTTGCCATAGTTTTTTTTTTAAAAATTATTGAATGTTTTTTTAATAATTTCACAGGTTCACTTTTTTATAAAAAATTAATAAATAAAAAAATAAACTACTTACAACTAATCCCTAAAGACAAATTAAAGATATATGTTTGAAAAATATGAGTAAAAATTTTTGACACTCTATGGGCAGTAGATTTTGAGTTATATCAATTTAAAGTCAAAAAATCATCGAAAACACGATCAGGGAGAAAAACAGCTTTGAAGTTTATCACTTTCCTTACTGAAGCGCTCCAAACCGACCGAACCACTAAGGATTCGATAACGTTATTCCTATCTAATATTACGAGGAAGCAACGATTACAAACGTGGTTGGCCAACACAGATGTCGTGACACAAAAAACTACACATCTCACGTTCTACTGCAGATATAAATAAAATTTTTGTTTTAAATTATTCTAAAATATTTGTGTTATTTTTTATGATAATAATAATTTTTTTGATTTTTTTGAAGATTTTGTGTCCTATACCCCCTTAACATTTTTGTCTCATAAACTTAAATCAGCGCCATCTGAAAGAGTCTTAGAGGGTTAATACCCGAACGGTCGGGATGGTGCGAGTCTGGTCGGAAAGGTATAGAGTGAACAGATATACAAATAAATTCTGTAATCATTACAATACTCTGAACCATTAGAAATTTTCAGACAGTTCATTTAAAACTAGAATAAAAGCAAGCTGATGAGTAAGGTTTCTTACTACAAGCATTTTCTTAATACTTCTAAAAATAAAAAAACTAATAGTTATATAAACATCTTTTCGGCTTTCGCAAGCACCACACTCCTATTGAATCAATGTGGTTTTCCGGTGGATTCGTAGACAGTGGAAAAATCAATTTATAACCACATAGTAATAAAAATTCCAACAATTAATTTTTTTAAAGGGGTTTGAAAGCAAATAATGAAATAAAGCCAATGAACTTCTGTATACCTATTTAATATATCATTTTAATGTTGAAGAATTATTTTTGTCTCTGAAAATTTTTTTGGGGAAATTAAAGGGCTCTTTTAAGTTATATTTTTGTTACAAATTCTTTTTGACAACATAATTGTGTTGCTTATATTTGAACAACATAATTGTGTTGATTGGGGGTCTTCATTGGCAAGATTAAATTTTAATTTTCTGTCATATAATAACTCTAATCGCATACCGTGCCTGAATTTCTTATAAAACACTCATTGATAACTTGACATTTAATATCAATTGAGTTATATCAAAGAAAAACGAATAAAAATCATTTTTGTTGATTCTGAAGTTGGCCAACCTACTAGTGGTATATATTTTCGAGGAATTCATGTTTAAATAAAATTAGAAAAAAATGTTAAGGTACACTCTTAAAACAAACACTCCTAATTTAACTCAGTCTGGGTGGATTTCACTCCTCACCATGGAAAATGCACTTCTCCTTTTGGAGTGGATCCTTTGTGTGTTAAAACTCCGACAGGATCACTCCAAACGAGTGATTTTAACTCAGTCTGAGTCAATATGCATGCCTTTACGGTGTCGAAAATGCACTTCTCCAACTGGAGTGGATTTCACTCTTTTGTTTTAAGAGTGTATTTTTTCAGACACTGGTTTACCTGCCAATACAACTGCTTGTCACTAGGGCAAAAAAACATTTAACTAATTACCATTTTAATTTTTTCTGAGCGATCCGAACATGTAAACCGCTCAAATCGGTTGCGTTGGGTGCCTATTCAGGTGTTGGCTCGTCACCTGACTGTGTTTCTAAAATACGACGCCCGTTGCCAATAGCCCTCGTGTAACTCTAGTGCGACGATAATCCAACCTAAACTAAACCGCTCAAATACAAAAAAAAGTTAATTAAATATCACATCAGATTCTGCAAGATTTCAACTTCTTTAGCAAAACAAATATATGAATTTCATAGTGGTATCATTGTTAAAAAACATTTAAATCCTGAAATGTAAATAACTTCAACCTTTTAAGTCCCGTCAATTGCGGTCAGATGGTGCTGATTTCAAATTATGATTACTAAATATGGAGTTTTATCGAAAAAAAAATGCGTTAAACAACGTAAATGCCAGCAAATCCATAAAAAAGTAATTTTTTTTATACAAATGACGAATGGTTCAAGTCAGCTGCTTCAGTATCGAAATTTTTGAAGAGCTTGAACATTCTGTGTTGCATTCTGTTCCGCACAATCGTGTAGCTCGGTCGGATAGAGTTATGTGACCTTTTTTTAAAATTTTATGTTGCGTTGGATTCACGAGTGATTATGTGGCAAATTCACCAAATGATAATTTAAATGCCTAATATATATTTGTCATGACTGAATTTAATTATACAGTGCTGTACATTAAGAATTTCAAGTACATTAAAATTTCAAAACTTTCCTTGCCACAAAAGTATAAGCACAGGTTTCAGTTTCATGCAAATTCTCTGGAGAAAGTGATTACGTTATCAAAAGGGAGGGTTTTTAAGTTGCTTTAAAAGGCTGAAAATTTGCTTTAAAAGACCGCAATTTTTTGCCCTATTAATTTTCAGAATGCCTTAAGAATATATATTTAAAAAAATACTGAAAAAGAGTAAACATTTACGATTTTTTCATGAATTGCGTAAGTGCCTAAACTTATGTGCATGCAGCATTGTATTTTTGTATTTTAGATTGTACAGTAAACCGATGTCTACAAGCTGCTTCTGGATCCAGATGACACTGTTGCTTACCCTAGAATGCCAGTTTTTTAACCTTATAATAGAGATTTTGTACTAGAAAAAGTAATTAAAAAATGTAACCAGTTTAAAATGCAATATATACGCAGTACACAAAAACAAGTTTAATTAATTGGAATATTTATTTAAATTAGGTGTTCTGTGAGTCTTTAATTGGCCTTGGAAGCATAATTGCAAAAGGTGTCTCATCAACATAAAAATATAATTGCTCATGACTATCATTGGGTAATTAAATTTTAATTTTATTCAGGAGCAAATTTTCACAGTTAGAATGTTTCTTGAAAAATCATTTAAAAAAAATAAAATCTTGCAATTTTTTCCTAATTTTATAATTAAGTTGAACACTTCCATTTACTTTGTTTGGTACACCTTAGAATGGTAACAAACTCCAGATATTTAGTAATAATTGCTTATCTTCACTGTAGCAAACTTCCCCTATTACAGAATGTGCAGAGTTAACAAATATTTCTATACGACCTTAAAATTCACTCTAAGCTACCTAAAACTTCTATAAATATATGTATCTATTAATTCAGAATAAATGATTGCAGCTTTCGTTGTTAGCATACCCTTTACTCTCCTTAAAAAATACTTAAGTTTTTATTTATGCAAAACAATACATAGCGGTTGAATTTTTGGGTCAGTGTTGTCACTTGGGTAAAAAAAAAAAATAAACCCCTTATAATTTAAAGTTTTGCTGAACGATTCCGAACATTGATAACCGTTCGATTTCAAAGCAAGATTCATGATTATTCGACAGCTTCTACAAGATTTAAATTTCTTTAGGAAAAAAAATGCGAATTTAAAAATGGTATTATTGTTTAAAAAATTTAAACTCTTAAATGAAAATAACTTTTATCTTTATTTATGTCCATTATAAAAATGGATTATGCGACAATTTGTAAAACTTTATGTCATGTTGGGTTCACGCGAAAAAGTAAAAAAGGATAAATTTGAATGCCCAATTTTTGTCTTGACTGAATTAAATTACATTAGTAATTCGGATCATACAGTAAACTGATGTTTAATAGCAGATTCTTAAAACAGACGGACGTAGTTATTTACCCTGGAATGCTAGTTATTTTTGCCCCTTAAAGGAATTTCGTCCTAGAAAAAATAGTTATAAAATATGACCCGTTGAAAATACATTGTATTCGTAATACACTAAGCCAAAAACAGTTTGGTTAAATAACATATTTAAATTTTGTGTTCGCTGAGTCTTTAATTAGCTACGGATGCTTAATTGTACAAGGGAATCATATTAACACAAATATATAATTGTCCTTGATTATCCTAAGGTAATTAAAATTTCATATCCTTCAGGAGCTAATTTTCACAAGTTGAATGCTTCTTAAAAAATCATTTAACAAAAAAATACTTAGAAATTTTCAAATTTGTTCTATTTAAATAAAAATAATAATGTTTAACATTACCAGTTTTTTTTTGGAAAATTTTTGAATTTTAAGAAACTCGAGATATTTAGTAATAGTTTCTTATAGATACGGAAGCAATCTTCGACTACCAAAGAATGTGCAGAGTTTTTTTTTTTAAATTGTTCTATACTACCTTAAAACGCACTAAACTACCAAAAACTGTCAGACAGTTCAAGGAAGCTATCAGTTGGTTCAGAGGAAGTGATTGCGGCTTTGTGTTGTTAGCATACTTTTCTCAGAAACACACGACTTTTAATTATTTGGCACAATGAGGGACGGCTTCATTTTTTGGGCTGTTTAGTCACTGGGTTAAAAAAGCTATTAACCTTACCATTTTAAATTTTGCTGAACGATCCGAACATCGCAAACCGTTCATTAACAACTTTCTAATCCGAAATTGTCTCTAGCTTCTCCGAGATTTTAATTTCTTTACAAAAAAAATATGTGAATTTTATAGTGGTATTTTTTAAAACACAAATTAAAGCCTTTAATGTAAATACCTTTTATCTTGAGTCATGGTCAACCTACTGCTGAATATATTTTCGGTGAATTCATGCTTAAAAAATTAAAAAAAAATTTATTACTTCGGTATTAAAATTTTATGTTTAAAAGTAATTATGATTTCCTTTTAGATCTAATATAGGGTGATCCAAAAACAATAATAATTGTTTAATACTTCAGATAATTAAACGGGTTTCGGATCATCTTGAGTAGAGACGATGACTAATAGCAATATGTGACATTAAATTTTTCCTGCCATATGGATATCCCCTTCACAAAAAAGTTTACGAAAATTATCCTAGTTTTCGTAAATACCGCTTTTAACCTGACCTATGAAAAGGTAGCATTGGCAGGGTTCATTCACTAAGTTTTAATGCATTTTGCAACTTTCAGGAATGCAGTTTTTCCTTCTTTTAAAATAAAAAAGTTAGCTGTTTCATGGTAATTATATAAAACCTATTCTCCTAACTATTGTGTACAACAATAAATTTAATTTTTAATATTTTGTTATGTGTCCATCAATCTAAATCGAAAGTAGAAGTTTCCACTGGAAATTTCGTTATCATTTGAAGTTTCAAAGGGACCTCCAAGTGGCCGAGATGGGTAATCGATGATCCTCTCACTGAGAAGGTTCTTTTTTCTGTTCTTGGTCCTAGCCGTACTATAGACGTATCCGTACAAAAATGAAAATCATTTGTGTGCCCGAATACGCTGGGACAGGCGTGCTCGTTAAATCTGTGGAGTCCGAAGTTCCGACGGCCGGCGTTAGTGTACGATGTCCCTCGACGTTCCATTGTGTAACTGCTCAGGTGTCAACCTTTTCAATTCAATAGGGTTAAAAATTACGAGAAGTAATTTTTCTGTGTTGAAGATCCTAAAGGAGCCAATAAATAGGCAGCCGGAAACGATTACATTACATTAAGTTTCAAATGGCCCGTCCGTGACCGAGTGGTTAAAGGCATCCGCCTCAGGATTCAGGCTTCTCAGGAGTGCGGGGGCTCGAATCCCACCTACTGCCAGTCATCCTATAAATCGGATATCTGTACTGGGAAAGAGTAGAGAATCCAACTCGTGACGGATGGGCCCGAGTACACTGGGACAGACGTGCTCGTTAAATCTGCGGAGTCCAAAGTCCTGACGGCGTCAGCGTACGATGTCGCTCGAAGTTCCGCTGGGTGCCCGCTCAGGTGTCGACCCCGTCACTTGACCAGGGTTCTAAATTGCGAGGCGTTATTGGTTGTGTCTTAAAGCTCCAAATTGAGGCTAGAAATAGGCAGCCGGAAACGATTACATTACATTAAGTTTCAAAGGAAAACGATATTAGCAATTTTTATAGATACTGCCTAATTTTCAAAAGCCTTGTTATTCAATTCTTATTCTTGGTTGCATTTTGAACCAAATTTCACTTTAACACGTTGGATGCCACTGACTCCTTAAGGAGTCGCGTGGTTCCGATTCACCGATAACAGCACATTCTGATGAAATTCATAGTACCATTTCGCCAACCGTTCGTATGAGTACAAGTTCTTTTGTAACTTTTGCAACCGATCCTTCTGTGCTTGGAATAATACTTGGTGATTTGAAAGAGGGCATTCTATTCAAAATTACGAGGAAATTAAATCCTTCGCCTCAAGTGTAGGGCGACCAGACACATGACATACCGCATTTCGTAAAGTCATTCAGTTTGCTTTTCAACAAATCTAGCTATAAAAAAATTGCAAATAGTCTGTTTAATTTTTTTTTCAAACAAAAACTACCCAAAAATTAGAATTAGGAAAATTTAATGATTATTTCTTAGTCGAAAAGTTTATCACTGAAGCAAATATTTTAATTGGCTTTCAATTCAATTATTCGTGACAGATGATGAGTTATCCGGTTGGAAAAGGCCAGGAACATTTCCTTGTATTTTTACAAGTAGGTAGCTATCGTGTAGCTTTAGTTAGTGACGTTAATTCAACCTAACCTTGCTATTTTACGATCTCGGAATAAGATTTGTACTTGTTCAAAAATGAACAGTTAGTTTATTTCCATTGTAAAGAAACAGGTTTAAAAAAAACAGGAATTATTTCTACTTCATCAGCCTCTATCGATGAAGACTATCGATGATTTAGTGGCAGCGAATGTGTTAACCTTGTATTACGTAATGAGTGATATATCTAAAGGCTATACAATAAAACAAAAGTAATATATTCTATTATATTATTCTTTTGAATATACTCTTTATTAATATAGTTTTGTGGTAAGTTGTAAAGTATAAATCCAAAAAGATGGCTACTTCTATTTAGAACTTCAATCACGAGGAAATTACATTATTGCTTTTCATTTTGTATCAACTTTATTTTAATAAGATTCTTAATAATCAAAGTGCATTAGCAATTTAGTTACTTTTTAAGCGAAAAAATAGTTTGCTTTAATTATAAAAAATATCGAACAAAAGTTCAAAGACTAATTTTTTAAGGTGAAGTTCCATTAAAAAGTTCTTGAGCTAATCTTAGAATATTTACCCAGGGCCAAAATCTAAAAAAAAGAAAAAATCTTGAACGGTGTGAGTTTGGATTAAATGCTTCGCAATTTAAATGAATCGATGGTTTTGACAGGTTTTATATTTTGAGATCAGTGCAGACTTAAATTCGATTTCTTTTATGATTGAAATAAAAAAAAAATCCGTTGAAACAAACATTACTAAAATAAACGAATTTAATTAAATTACGTTTAGTTTTAAGTAATTTTTGTGAGAATTAAATAAGAGTGTTGGATTTCACGACAATATTTTTGGTAGATTATTTAAGTTCCCGTTACTTATCGTCCAACAAATACATGCTTTTCGTATAAAATAGGTATTTGAAGTTAAAAATTATTTTAATAATTTTTATTTAATTTTTCGCAAATTATATTCTATACTAAATAAACTATTGTATACGCATTCCAACTTGCTGTATCACATTAATTGAATAAGTGTTTAGCTAAGTGTGAAAAATTTACCGAAAATCGTAAATTCGTTGGCTCAGTAATTTAAGTTTAATAAATCTGATCACAGGCGCTAAGTTTTGTTGTTTTATATATAATAAATGTAAGGTAAACTATCATTTAATTGTTTGCTTTATATTAAATGTCCCTGTATTATGCGATTTATGTAAGGTAGATATCGAATATGTTATTAAAATTTCAATGTTTTGCCAGACCTTAACCACGTATTTCGGAATAAACCTCGTATATTATTATGTACTAAAGTTCAATGATTTTGAAAAAAATATTTCGAGACAATCTGGCTTTGTGGTAAATATAATTGATAATAATGATAAATTTATATAGGAGGGCTAGCTACTTTTATTTGCCTTCGTGGGTAGTAATTAGACAGAACCCATTACTTGCAGCTAATGTTCAATATAATTTATTCAATTCCCACCAATAAATATATAGATGTGTTAGAGAAACCATTTTCAAAGAAATCACTCGTTTTTTATGAAAACTTGGAGATACATGTGTGTTTAAAACAAAAATGAGATGCATAAAATTGCGATGCTTTCCACACTGTTGCTCTGAAGTATTAGCTACTTTATAAATGCAAGCTTCTATAAAACATATCTTTACACATGTCACACCAATGCATAAGTTGCTGTTATGTACCAGCTGCTGTCAAATATCAGTTGATCTGTTGCATCAGTCACCAAATGTGTTTATTTGAATCTATATGACTTAAAAAAAACTTTGGTTCTCGTGTGCCTACACTTATAAATAATATTTCCTGAAGGGAAATATCAAAGGGAATAACACTTGGCTCACATATCCCTTTTATGAAAAGTAAACGTTGTGGAAACACCTATACCGGATTACATGTTCTTAACTCGAGGATTACGTAACGGATATAAAATGATTCAAGGAAAGCAATAACAAGATTTTTCTTTGTTTGTGTATTTTTTTTCACCCACAGGATAAAGATTTTTTTTTTGTATTCTTAAGAACAACTTAAGTAAATTTGTTTATTCATTTTTAGAAAGTATGTTTTTACAAAATATGTTATTTCTGGAAGTGAAACTATGTTGTATAACAGTTTGAATTTGTTTATATTTCAAATAGTTATCAAGCTATACATCATTCAAATTTAAAGAGTTAGAGAAGTACATAATCAATGAAGTTCAAATAATGTACAATATTAAGAAGCAGTAATCGAAAATTTAGTTATACACCAATTATTAACATTTCCAAAGCAAAAACTACTAATACGTAACGAATTCCTGACAAGAAATATTTTGTTACAAATTATATTTTTCTATTAAAAAAACATTCAAGCAAAATTGTTTAAGTTTACTATTACACGATTAATAATATTCTTAATATTCTTAGAAAAGAGTTACTTTTTATAACACCCTAAACATTATATTTTGAAAGAAGTCAATTGAGAAGAAAATACAAGAGCTTTCTAGAAGTTAAGTTTACATTTTTTCTAATTTTCAGTGGACTCAACATCAATCATTTACGACACTTCAGCAACAGAGCTCGGATATATTTCATCTAAGGACTTTTCTAGTGTATTCTGCGATAAGAAATTCGCCAATTTTTTGATAGTTTAGACGGATTCTTAAAGAGCAAATTGCTTTCTAGTTTCCCTTGCCCAAGATTCTATCCTTTACTTATGGCATTAAAATTTGACACCTTATTCGTCATCGGTGCTTTAAAGTTTTGATTATCTTGACATGTCGTAATACTGAAAGGTTGTAATTGGGAAATGATTTAAGACATCATACATTTAAGAAATTAATTTTATTTAAAAAATTTTAATGATACATATTTTTTTTACAAAAGCCATTGGTAATCGGCCCAAAATCACATTTTTTTAACAAAAAAAAAGTTATAAAAATACAAAAACGATTAAAATACATTAAAATACCTAAGTATTTAAAGTATTGTACTTTTAAGTAGATTTTTAAAGCATTTCTTTAAATTAAAAACTTTTTTTGTGTTAGCTTAAAAATTTAACAATTACATTGATGAGTATTTTTGATAAATTAGTGATTTAAAAATAGTTTTAAAATGTGATTTATCAACTTATTTGTTTCATTTTCTACTGCAGTTACTTAGCCGCAATATTGTGAAACACTATTAGGGCATGTTAATGGAAAATACTAAATTACAATTAAGAAAATTTATATTTTATTTATTATTTACTTATGAGTTCCTAAGCAAGAGTTAATACTAAATATTTTTGTAGAAAAAACCTGAAATATTTTACTATGAACACAATGGTAACCATGAATTCGATAATATTGCAATGTTAAATATGATTAATCCTCTAGTGCATAATGTTGCCATATGGCAACAAATAACATAATTCACTTTATTCTAATAATCCTTTACGACTAAGCCATCACGATCGTGCGGGTCGTTTATGTCTATAAAAATGACTTTGTTTTAAAGTAGTTGCTGGGCATTGATGTTGTTCAACACATTTATTTCGATAAAGCTCCAAATTTAGTCTCATAATTTTAAATCAGTGCCATCTGACCGCCTTGCTTAAGGGGTTAATTACCGGTATACGTTGAAAATGTGAGGAAAAATAGCTTCAAAGAAAAATATATTTTAACTAAACGAACAAGCAAACATTTTACTTTTTTAGCGTAAGTTTTCGGGAAGACATGTTGCACATCTCGTATCTGTAAGAAATTGAATGTGGTAACAATAGGACTTTAAAAAAAGCAAGTAAATTTAGTTAGAATCAACAACATCACCAGGAGCATACGCGTGAAAAAAGTGTTTTTGGGCGGGAGTATGCAATGCGCTCATGTGCATATCTTTTACACTGGGTGGGTTTTGAACTTTTATAATGCTTTGAACAGTAAAAGCATGCAGATATTTTCTCGACATATTTTTACAGACTTTGGTATAAGAAACATTTTTTTATGATTTCCCAATTATAACCCATCATCACAACAACACAAGCTTTTTTTTTTTAAAAAAAGGTTTCGTTGCACCTTTTCTGACTTAGCTGTCTCAGAATATTTACTTTAATTTCTAGCCCTGGGATACATGGAATTGAAACCGTCTAGGATGGATTTCATGCTTGACGGGTAATAACGTGAATAGATTCAGCATTGGCGCACACCGTTGCAGAGTTTTGAAAATATTTTGTTTGTGTTTTGCGAATCCAAAATACTGGTGTTTTTAACACCCGGTAAAAAAAACAGAAATAATTCGGTTGTTTCTCTTTTTATTTATATTTTTTACCAGAATTTTTCTCTTATGCTATTTATTTATCATCTAGTGTTTGGGGTATTTTCCTATAAGTAATGAAGTACGTTATATATCGTCGGTCAAATGACAAAACCACGAATGTGCAATTCCAGGGATAGGCGGTTTTTTAAAACTAAAACCGCTTCTCGGTTCAACCGGTTCTTTTTTTCCTCCGGTTTTAACCGGTACCAGTTAAAAGTTACTAAAAACCGTTTCTTTGAAAAACCGGTTTTGGAAGTTTGATCCATTCCGTCTTTCTGTTTCTACAACTTCTGTGAGAAGCTTTAACACAGCCAATTCTGGTAGGATGAACATTTGCAGCCATCTATTTTTGGCCTCTTTGTTAAAAAACTTTATCACATCCCATTACAACTGGTAATTTCCGTTTATGGACTTTTTATATTATTTTATTATAGAAAATATGGTTACAGTGTTTCAAATTGTATTGTGCAATTTTACGGATAGCGCTTAAAATTTTCGTTTGCCTTAAAATATTCCATAGTAATTGATTAAAGCTCCTATTTTAAAATTTTATACTCCAACGTTCCACTTGTGGAACAAATTATTTAACCTCCTTTATAGCCCAGAATGATTTTAGATGTAAAAAAATAAATTACACGAAAAGCGAATAATAAAAAATAGTTGTAATTTGTTTGTTTTTTAGGAGTACGGCGTTGTTGTTGTTCAAGGCAACTTTTCCGGTATTTGTATATAGCAATGACGAAGTTTGAGTTGCTGGCATTGATACTATTTAAGATAACTTTTGCGATAAAACTCTTAAAATTTTAGTCTTATAACCTTAAATCAGCGCCATCTGAAAGGGTCTTAAAGGGTTAAATCTAGGTTACTTTTTTCGAATGGACTGTGATTCTAGATATCTGGTATAAAAGAACTTGTATTCTAATAACATTTCGTTTATTATAATGCGAGAATTCTAAAGTTAGTAGGTGATTATAAAGAAACTTTGCCAACATCTGCGCTTCTAGTGTCCGTTCCAGTTAACCGATCGAGATGAGATTTCAAATATAGTTATTTGGAGGTAGGCGGTCGAGATTCCGTGAATTTCCTGACAGTGGTGCTCACGGTTACGGTTATAGTTACTGAAACTCGAAAATTTTGAATGGCAACGCCTACTATTTCGTATCTTAAAATATTCAGCGCATGCGAAAACCTAAAATAGCGTTGTAACGGCAGCGATTTATCCAAAAACCGACGTGTTATAAATAACCTTTCAAGACCGGCCATCAGATGGAGCTGATTAAGTTAATGAGACTAACTGTTAAGAGTTTTATCGAAAAAAATGGCTTAAACAGCCAACAAAACACGATTTGTGCACTCGCAGTATATTTGCATATGGCTGAGGTGTGCACTAATAAATTTGCTGTTTAAGGCATATTTTTTCGATAAAACGCTTAATAGTTAGCCCATAAACTTAATCAGCGCCATCTGATGGCAGGTCTTAAAGGGTTATTTATAACGCTTTGGTTTATGGACAAATCGATGCCGTTTTAACGCTAATTAAGGCTTTCGCCTGCGCTGAACATTTTGAGACAGGAAAAAATAGTATGCCATTTGAAATTTTTGAGTTTTTATAACTATAACCGTAACCGTGAGCACCTCTGTCATGAAATTCACAGAATCTCGAGCACATACCTCCAAATAACTATATTTAAAATTTTATTTCGATCGGTTAACTGGAACGGACTCTAGAAGCGCAGATGTTGGCAAAGTTTCTTTATAATCACCCGGTATATAAAACATATCTCAGATGTGTGATTTTCGAATATCTGAAAAACAGAAAAATTGCAACACAAAAACACCTTATCATAAGGAATAATTTATATTAAGACAACATTTTACCTTCATAAACGCTGAACCACAAGTTGATTGTGTTTTTTTCAAATTTAAAAAGTGGTACTTCCTGTGCCTTTTTATGATATGTTGCTGCCTAATATGGCATAGAAAAAGATTTTTTTTGTCATGTTTTATGTCATAGGACTAGCATTCACCGGCAGCTTAGTTTTTGATGCCTGAATTCATCATCAGTATCAACAGTGTTAATAATCAATTTACGAACCATATCATTCAAACCCATTGTGATATATTTTAAGACGTCATAATCAATTGATTTATCTAACAGAATTTTCCTCCAGTTTAACCGATTAAGATTTTCGTTCAAATCGGTTCTTCAGTTTTAACCGGTTCACCTGAAGAACGGGTTTTGCCCGTTTAACCGAAGCCAAAAACCGGTTTAAAGTTGCACGGTTTTCCATCCCTAAGCACTTTCTGTTTTTGCACATTCGTGGTTTTGTCATTTTACCGACGATATATTATGTGGTGCAGTGCTTCGTAAGGTAATTCGAAAGGTAAATGTCAAGAAATAAATGTCTCCAAACCGAGAACTTCATTTATAATGAAGATTTTTTTAGTCCTTTAGACCGGCGTACAGTGGGGTATTTGACCAATCTAGCTGGACAAAAGTCGATTTTGAAAACCTAAACATATGAAGAAAAAATAGTCATTTCTGATAGACGAATAATGAGCGCATGTCGAACAACACTTTTTTTTTTTAATTGCAGACGACTTTTTTACATTTGTAAGGCTGGTTTAAAGTTCGTTGTTCTGAAGTGTTCGTTTTTATTTTTCTGACGTTCGTAAACAGACGGAGCTGTAATTATTTTTTATCCTAATTAAAACAGCGAAAATGGATTTTTGAGTTATTGAATCTAATACAGCAAGTAAGAATGTATACTTTCCACCAGTTTCAATTATTTTTAATGTTTTATTTTAAGCATATTAACGTTTTAAAAATGTTCTATTTTTCATCATCAATTTTCTTCGATTTGATTTACATTTTAGACAATTAGTTATATAGTTCCGCAAAGTTCCGCTTTGAGTTTTAGCTGAAAAGAAAGCTTAGATTCTAAGCTTTAAGAACCTGGTAAAATTTCTTGCGAATTTGCGATAGAAAAGTAATTTTCCATCATCGTTAGGTATGTGATCTAACAAAGTACGCAAGCTTCAACCTACTCTCAAGACGTTAATTTTTGTTTTAGGATCATCAAAAGTTATAATCATGACTGGGAAAGAATTTGTTTGCCATTATGCAGTAACAGCATTTGAATAATATAAATGAAAAATTGAAGTTTTCAGAAAATTGCCTTTTAAACTTGGATAATTTTTCCGATGAGCTCACGCGTTTAAAGAGGGTTCAAATGTTAACTAAATTCAAATTTCGTTGTCATAAGGCTCAAAGAAAAGAAGATATTTTTGCTAAAAAAACTAAGATTGGCTTGAAAGTTTATTTTTAGTTCCGAAAATTGTGAAAGTACAAAGTAGATACCTGACGAAATTTCACTGACTCGTGATCGGACTAAGAGGAGAAAAACAAAAGAATTACGAAAAAATACTGATTTGGAAGTGTTTACTTTCGCTACACAAACCAAGCTTAAAAGAAAGTGGGAAAGAGATGCTTCTCTATAGTACTTAAAACATTGCTAATATCCAAATACGAAAACCTTTGAAGATGATTCACATTACGATGCACATATCTTTCAAAAGTTCCATCGTTCTTATTTAACTTTCTTGCTGTGTAAATAATTCAATCATATGACAAAATCCTATACAATCTTCGCCACGATATTGTCGTCCAATAAGAATGGGTTAGGTTTAGTTTGAATTATCATCGAACTAGGGGTAGTTGCGCTCTTAAAATAAACGAGCGATTTTAACTCAGGCTGAGTTAATTTTCATGTCTCCAGTGTAGAAAATACACTTCCCCTATAGAAGTGGATAATTTGTATAATAAACTGCGACAGTATCACTCCAAACGAGTGATTTTAACTCAGTCTGAGTTAATATTCACTCATTTCTAGTGTCGAAAATGCACTTCTCATACAGGAGTTCACTCTTTTGTTTTAATAGTGTAAGTTACGAGCCGACACCTGAGTGGACACCCAACGCAAATCGAAGAGCGTGATCATACGCAGCTTCGGGATTTTGTAGGATATTTGACGTAAACGCCCTCCACACAGGATGTAATTCGTCGGGCATATTTCGTTGCTTCACGAGCAGTTTGTATTTCGACAATTGTGTAGGCAATGCAAGGACACGAACCTGGGACCTTCCGCATGCAAGGCGACAGGGTTCTATGAGAAAGTAATCTAACTTCTGGAAGGCCCTGGATATAATTGGTCAACCCCTAATATCAGAATGGGAGGCATCAGTTGGCATAAAATAATAGTTTACATAGAAAACAATCACCGTTATTAAGGGTGCACCCGCCGGGTTTATAAACTAGTTGTTGTAAAATGTTGTATTGTACTTATAATACCCGAAATTAACTTAAGATTTCATACAATACTACCAGAAGTGAAAAAAATGTTTTTGTCCTGCTAGATCGGTCAAATACCCCACTGTGCGGCGGTCAGATGGCGCTGATTTAATAATGAGATTAAATTTAGAGCTTTACCGAAAAAAAATGCGTTAAACATCAATGCCAGCAATCCTTAAAAACAAAGTAATTGTTTATGCAAATATCTAATGATACAAGTCAGCTGCTTTGGTATCGATATTTTTGAAGAGATAAAGTGGATTGGTATACTTGTTTGCCATATTGCAAGAGTACGCAATAGAAGGTTAATAGTGTTTCCCCTGATAGTAAAATTCTATCAAGGGATCATCGCTTATATATCTATAAAAATAGTTTGTAAACTTCAATCACAAAATTTTGAGTAGTTTGCAATTATTTAAAAATATTCCAATAAAGTAGTGCAATTTCAGTAGTAAGAAAGCCGTGTTGTCAGCACTCTATAATCATCTTCGTTTAGAAGTGGTAACCCGTAAATAGCGTGTGCAGACATTATAGTCACTAAGCGAATTGTGGTACTTTTCAGTATTCTGGATAATTCAAGTTCTGACTATCGAATTCGGTAAATTGGAGTTTGGAAAATTGAAGTGTACTGCATAGGTTACTGAAAAAATTCACACCTTAGTTAATGTGCACACATCAAAAAATATTCTAGAAAAACTATTTACAATCCTTTTTAAATAAGTATTGAATATAAAGTACATTAAACATTAAAACTTACCACATGCACTGACGCTTTCTCTTCTATTAAAATTGAGTTATATTCAAAATGCTATTTCTTTTAATTGATTTATCTATTGAAAGTGATTCAATAAATACTTTAAACCTTTATATTAAATTATATTCATCAAAATAGATAATCCATTTAACTAAAACGAATGATTCCAAGAAACCAGGGGTCCTGTCACTGAATTCATGAGAGGTTTCTTTTGAATAACTTTAATTGATTTTTAAAAGCTGAATCACTGCTGAGCGATGGTATGAGAAAGAAAATCTCGAACTCGCTATTTAAATTAGGTTGCTTCTTTTCAAATCCCTTAGGTTCTTTCTTTTGATTGGTATTTACTGAAGAATCTATCTTTTTAGGAAAAAATAAGATCAGTTGCATAAAAGAAAAATCAACTTAAAGCTATTTCTAACTGGCTGCACCAGTTTGACACAAATGTTATTAACCATAGATTTTTTAAAGTTAAATTGGCCATTCTTTAAAAATTCTAATAAATGGATAAAATATGTTCTTAAAATTTTTTCTATACTACGTTCAGATAAACGATGAACCAAGGTCATAATTTTGTCTTTCTTCTAGGCTGATTGTCAAGAAAATAGTTAAACTAACTCAGGTACCAGGACAGAAACATTAAGTCAGGGTGGGGAAAAAATAACTTAAGTGCCAATTTTATTGTATATGCAGTATAGTTCAAGTGCTTTAATGCATACAACTACTAGAGTCATTTTATGTAAATTAATCAGCTTCATGACGACAAACATTTTTATAATTTAGGAGTTAAAAATGCACAGTTTACATTTCGTTAACGTAAAATATATTTTAAAACGACTTAGAGGTATTGAAACTGAAAACCATTTTGAAGGTACAAAAAACAGTGACATTTCTGACAAACCAACTTCTTGAGCTAAGAAAAATTAAAAAGAAAGTATGAAGCAGAAAAGAAATCTATGTGGTCGGTAACACGGAATTAAATCTGATACTGCCCAATTTTGAAGGCTTTATATCTTTCTACTAGAAAAAAAATACTCTGAAGACTGAAAGTTTAATTTAAAAGAAAGCTTCGTCTTGCCATTTTAAATGAAACCTTGTTGTCAGCCATAATTCACATTCATACCAAAACAATTTACGATTTTTAAAGACGACTCCGGAATTGAATTCGGAGTCACGTGATTTCATTTGGGTCTTTTTCTTGAATGAGTTCATTTCTTTCAGTGTCAAAGCTAAGAGACAAAAGAAAATGAACTAATGTAAGATATTTCCACAATTTATTATTCGACTCGAAAAATTTCTAAGGTAAGTAGATGAAATTGAGTTTTGTGCTAACTTTGCAATTCTTTAAACCGTATGAGAGTCTCAATGAACGATACATTTAATAATCAATGAAAAGTAGTCATCAAAATGCACCTTATGGCTAAGTACAATTTCATCGAGATCAAGAAATCGTTATCAATAAAAGCGGAAACCTAATAAACATTTTCGTATATAAAATTACTTGAAAATATTTTTTATTATTTCTGTATGCTTTAGAATAGCATTTGAGTTCATTTTATTAAATCAATGAAATCTCTATATTTCGAGTATCCCACGGGAACGTGCAATGAGATTTGTGCTTCAAAAATTTTCTTGTTCCTCTAAGTTATTCATATTTTTAATTCTAAACTCTCGGAATATGTAAAATAAAAACACAAAAAATTTATTTCAATTTTCTGAGTTTACTTAATCATGTATTTCGATAATATGTTTACTCTTTTACTAAGTGTTTTACAAATAATTACTTATTTATAAACTTAAATATAGTTTGAAAATTGTTACTATGGCTTGTTAATTTTTTTAAAATTTTTATTTATTATCAGATGCACTTAAAAATCTTAGCTTGTTTTATCTTTTTTAAAAAAAATAACGGCCTACACTGTGTTAAAGAGTTTACAGTTTAACCAAACAATTGTTTTAAGGCACCGTTTTAACACCAGACAGCTGTCAGGGTTGGTCAAGATAGAACGCGTCGACCTGTGAGTGAAAAAGTGGTGCAACTCTAACTGGGCTAAAAAGATAGAAACGTCAATTTTCACCACAAGGTGCAAAGAGTGCACATGACACTTTCAAAGTAATCAGTTTTCATCAAAGAAAGTAAAAGTGGAGATGCTTTTGGGAGGTAATACTAGTCTGCGAAGGTTCTGTGAAGTAAAAGCTGATGATTCATTCCCATGAAACTCGGACGCTAAAGTTAGAAAAAAAAATAATAAAATTCCGCCACGCCTTAATTTTTCATGAACAAACTTTTCTTACAAGAGTA
Organism: Hylyphantes graminicola; assembly: GCA_023701765.1. Taxonomy (NCBI): domain Eukaryota; kingdom Metazoa; phylum Arthropoda; class Arachnida; order Araneae; family Linyphiidae; genus Hylyphantes; species Hylyphantes graminicola. Next base: position 37,576,609 of record CM043122.1, on the reverse strand, counting down.
AAAGTTAATTTAAAAAAAAAATTCAAAAAAGAACATTGTAATCATAATAATTTTTAGTTTCAACAACTAAAAATGCACAATATAAAAAAAACCTATTGTTTATTGCTATTTTTCAAATCATAACATCGTGCTAAAGTTGAGAATAAATGTAGGTAAATGTTTTTGTTCGATAAGAAACGTTTTTCGCATTTTTGAAAACATCTATAAAATAAATACGTATGATAGAAATCGTGAAACATAAAAGTATTCCTAAAACTGCATTTGCAAATCCTCAAAAGAGATCTTCCTATCAGTATAGATTTTTATGCATGCAGTGGTAGAAAAATACCCTTATAATAGGATAGATTTTGGATACTGCAAGCACAATACATTGTATAACGGCTATGATGCAAGTAAAAGTTAAACAAATAAATATATTTTGAGAATTGTTTGGTGGAAATACTCGAAATATTGCTTTATTTTTCTTTTTTAAGCTTAGAATGTTTAATTTTTTTTTAAATATATTTTTGGAAATACGCTAAAAAATAGTGTATCTCCTTTGTATCAGTATATTTTTTGTGCGACGTGTAGCGTAATCCTTCATAGTAATGAGCTAATAGTATACGAGGACAACATATGTGGAAAAACATACTATAATGTAATTATAAAAAGGAAGTGAATATAAGAATGCATCATAATATCAACGAACAAAGGGTTTTGATTAGTTAGATGCTAAGAATATAAAATATCCCAATTAGGGAGCATTATGGTTACTATATCTTCTTCTTTTAGGTGTAGTACATGACATGAAATCACATTTTATTAAAAGTTAACTAGGAGACGTCAGGCTAAAGCATAAAAATAATGCAACAAGTCCAAAATCACTAAATAAAGCTAGACGCAAAAAAAATAAAGAAAAATGTAAGAAGGATGGAATGTGTACGTTATGAAGGAGCGAGCACAATTCGCAAATTAAAAGTATAACACTGATTCTTGATTTGGGATGGACATAATGTTCAAAGAAATAACCCCGATTGCCCCAAAACAGCATTGAAAACAAAAATAAAATAAATAAAAACAATGATAATTCAAAAACAAATGAAATACTTTAAAACATTAGTGAAGGTCACATAGATAAAGACATAGACCATGAGGTGGCAGTCACTGACTGTCTTCAATTTTGTTTTATTTGTTTTATACCTGGAGTGTCACTTTTAGAGGCAGCTTCAGCACCCTACAGTTATTAACTATTTTCTCAATAGTGCTTTCATTATCTTTTTTTATGTAAATTTTGTGTTCGGGCCCGCGCATGCATGCACACACAGCCAAACAATTGACATTTGAAGCTAAAAGAGATATATAATGTATTAATAAAAACTTATTATGTGCATTTATAAACTTTTCATTCGAAATTCTTTCTAAAAAAGTGATACCAAGAACACAATTTTATTAGAATTCTTAATTAGTTTTTCTCTCAACAGCAGCGACTTAAAACAAATTACTTCTTTTGTATTGCAATTCTCTTTCATTTTGAAAAATCCAACTAAATTACTTTACTGCAAGTCAAAAATAATCATCTAAGTACTTTAAAAGCATTCGGATTTATTTTTAATTTATAGCGTCACATTTAAGTTTGTTTTCTATTTTGTTATTTATTCCCCGCCATATTTCTCATGATTACTTTCAATTAAATATTTCCACAAAAAATAATTTCCTCAGAAAATCGAATTTCAAAGTATTTAACTTGATTAGTTTTATTTTTCGTAGGTTTTCGCACAATTAACTTCCAATTTCATGATTTATAACAGTCTTCATTAAATCTGTAACATGTAGATATATTTTCTTTGGAAAGCTTAAATAATTATGTATTTCAATAATATGAAATTCATGGAAACACGCGCTTTCAGAGAAATGTTTTTAATTAAAATGTTACGTAAAAAATCTTTAAACAGTGAGAATTAGGATCACAACTTGTCTTAAATGACGGAAAAAATAGTAATTTGGTTAAATTATTAGTTATTTGACTAAAGCGCCCTGTGCTTCATTAAAAAATAATCACAAATCGCACTCTCCTTGAGCAAAACTTCGTTCTTGAATTTAGTATGTCTTAATTCTGGAAATTTTGTATCAGTCTTCCCTTTTATTGCATTTCTTCTCCGTCTTCCTTTTATTATTTCCTGGGTAATTTAAAGTAGTTAGTTAATAATTAAAAGTAGTTTCGACTTCGATTGAAAACTTCATCAGGTGTACCCAGCCGGCACGGTGGTTTAGACTCTCGCTTGTCAAGTTATGGGTCCGGTTTCGAATTCCACAGAACGATGGATATTTGTGTTGTTCCGAATACATGCGAATAGCGAACTCGTTAAATATTGTGGGTTCAAAAGTCCTTCGGGTGGTCATAGCAGGCAGTGCAAGTTGTCTGGATATAATTACTAGGATGGAGCGAAAAACGCTTTTTTTAGCAATTCATTTCTAATAGTGCGGAAAACTTGCGCATAGGTTCCTTTATAAATGGAAAAATATTAGAAAAATTCTTTTTCAAAAATTGTAATCGCGCAGAAGGCTTAGTTAACAAAAAAGTCAAAATTACGGAAAATTAAAAAAAAAAATGCAAAAATTACAAAAAAATCAATGTTTGTTCTATTTGTGAAAAAAGTGTCTTTAAGTGTGCCTTTTGTGAAACCAAAAATTATTTGACCCATTTTTACCAAACTCAATTCGCGCAAAAAGCTTAAAGTTGCGGGTAAAAAATGATAATTCATGATTTTCGACGATTTTTAAACATGTACTAAGACCATATAAGTTGTATTTTTTTTTGTATTCTAATAGCATGAAAACTATGTACTAACTACCAAAACATAAAACATTTTTTTTTAATTCTAATAGCATGAAAACTATGTACTAACTACTAATCCATAAAACATACTTTTATACCCCTGACTCCTTAACTGTAATCGGTCTCTATTATAAATAAAGTAAATGCATAGTAAAAGTATGTAAAAAGGTCTCAATTATAGAATAAGTAAAGTTATAGACTCATTTTCATATCTGATGAGTGTTTCCTTAACACATTAAGTTTCGTAATTAACTCTATCAAGTGACCAACACAAAATTATTTCCCAAACATATCATATAGCAGCTCTCAGCTCATTTCAACATTTAATCTTTGCTGAAATGACCCAAGACTCACGGCGAGGACGGCTGCAAATCAAGTCCCACCAGCAAATACCTCCAATAAATTTTCATGGCAACGAATATACAGAACTTATCGATTGGTCAAACTGCAAGCTAACATCGCCATCACTACTGTCCAGGATGCCAACTGAGCACATTGCTTCTTTCTTGAAAGACAAAACCTTACCAGAGTTTTGCTACCTCAAGTTCCCATGTCACACCCAGTCAGTTGAGAGGTGTGTAAAACTCGTTACAGAAGCTGCAGAAAAAGTGTGCGGGCATGAAAATCGAGATGGTTATATCAAAAGCCACTTTAAAATCAAGACAACTGATGCCCACAATTAATTCCAAGTCTCAATTCAAAGGGTTTCTATGTAAATAAGCTTTTGAAACGAACGTATCCAATAGAAATCTATGTACTACTATAAATATTGTAAATGAAATTCTCCCTAGATGGTTGGTTGGGTAGGGTGGAGGTGGGACTCGATTTGCAGCCACGTCCTCGCCGTGAGTCATGGGTCATTTCAGCAAAGATTAAATGTTGAAATGAGCTGAGAGCTGCTATATGATATGTTTGGGAAATAATTTTGTGTTGGTCACTTGATAGAGTTAATTACGAAACTTAATGTGTTAAGGAAACACTCATCAGATATGTGGTGCTAGCAAATTCGAACGATCTACTATGACGAACTATTTCTACCAAAGTGAACAGTTCTGATCTTTAATTCTGATATGTCATATTTCGTATGCTAACTTTTTGCAATATGTTAATTCTGATTTTTGATTCTCTATATAAGCGTGTACTGCTTATGTACCGGCAGTCTCGCTCAGTCTCGCTCTTACCAAAGTCTAAGCTTAGCGCTGTGCCCTTAAGCACAGTTTAGATTTTTCTTTTATTTATTTGTTTCTTTTAATAAATTATACATTTGTTCCTGTTCGTAACTGGCCTTATTTCAACGTTCAACACTTTAAGCTAAATTAACCTTCTGATCCAGAGTCATGTAGAAATAACTAATTAGTAGCCCCATCAGTTAATCTACATTGGTGACACCGTACGTTGAACTTCGTCGAAAAGACAGTGTGACGTCGAACTTCGGACTTCACCGAGAAGGGTTATGCTGGACCGTGTGCAACTGCGATGACTGGTTCCTGCATACGCTCACTGTCGTCTTCAAGCCCAAGCAATGAAACCAATAGTGTCCTGTAGACGTCGACAAGTGCGTCTGGCTCCGATACTCAAGAAGCAAACTGGCACGTGCTGGACTTGGCAATTTCCGGTGAGTGGTTAATTGGGTGGTTTTGACACGGGACCAGTGTTTTTCTTTTTTCGTAGTGGTTCAATTTTTGGTATTTTTTGTTGTTTAAGCATGGCTAATCCCATCGTTTCTAATTCAATTGCTGCCGATATGGTATCGTCAATGCAAAAACAGATCTCTGATCTGCAAGAAACCATAGCACGGCTTTCTAGAGATCGAGCTCGAGGCTATGACTCTGAACGTCCCCGTCATAGGTCAAATTCTCGTGGTCGGCAACGGTCTCCGGAAACTACTCGCCGATACGCGATGTGTTGGTATCACTATCGCCACGGAGATAGAGCCCTCAATTGCAATAAACAATGTAGTTTCAGGGCAACTCAAAACGAGCCGGAAAACGACCAGGCTCATCGGTGACGGCGACCACGGATGAAAGCCAACGAATGAGTCGTCTTTTTATTTACGACAAACATTCTGGCAAGCAATTCCTTGTCGATAGCGGCGCATGTGTGTCGGTATATCCCAAAAGATTTGTTAAAGGGATTATGAAAAAGGACGACTTTTGTCTTTATGCTGTAAATAACACACAAATTTGTACTTACGGTTCTGTTCGACTAACCCTTAATTTAAATTTACGTAGAGATTTTTCATGGAACTTTATTATTGCAGATGTTCAAACGCCTATTTTGGGAGCGGACTTTTTACAACATTTTGGACTTTTGATTGACGTTCGCAATCGACGCTTGATCGATAACGTAACTTCCTTAAGTACTGTAGGATCAGTTACGGGCATACCATCTTTAGGTTTAAGTACAATAGCGGAAAACTTGCCTTATGCAGGTTTGCTTAAGAGATTTCCTGATATTACTAAGCCTTGCATTACTCAAGCACCCAAAAAACATGCAGTTACACACTGCATAGTCACGAAAGGTCCACCAGTGTTTGCTAAAAGTAGACGTTTGTCCCCCGAAAAATTAACAGCATTAAAAAAAGAATTTAAATCACTTTTGGAACAGGGCGTCATCAGACCCTCGGACAGCTCATGGGCTAGTCCCATACACATGGTTCACAAAAGTAACGGTGAATATAGAGTGTGTGGAGATTTCCGTAAACTTAACTCTATCACCGAACCAGATCGGTATCCCATAAGGCATATCCACGATTTTGCCTTAGAACTGGAAGGTAAAACCATTTTTTCAAAATTAGATTTGATTAAAGCCTATCATCAAATCCCTATGGAACCTTCTGACGTTAAGAAAACTGCCGTAATTACACCAATAGGTTTATTTGAATACGTAAACATGTGTTTTGGACTAAGAAATGCAGCTCAAACCTTCCAAAGGTTTATCGACACAGTTTTAAGAGGACTCGACTTTTGCTACGCTTACTTGGACGACGTTCTTGTCGCTTCAAAAAGTGAGGATGAACACAAAGCTCACTTGGAGCAAATTTTCGAACGATTTTCCCAATACGGAGTAGTTCTGAATGTCAGCAAATGTCTATTCGCTGTTAACACTTTGTCTTTTTTAGGCTACCAAGTATCAGCAGAAGGCATTTCTCCTTTGCAAGAGAAAGTCGAGGTATTGCTAAAATACCCACTGCCCAAAACTGTCGATGACCTCAGGCGGTTCCTAGCTTTATTAAATTTCTACCATCGATTCATTCCACTAGCTGCCGAAAAACAGGCGTTATTACACGATCTGACCAAAGGTAAGAAAAAACGCGACAAAACGCCAATCGTTTGGTCTGAAGAGACAACTAAGGCATTCGATGCTTGTAAAGAATCGATCTCGCAAGCAACACTTTTGGCACATCCTAAAGCAGATGCCGCATATTCTTTGATGGTAGATGCTTCGGAGATCGCTATAGGAGGTGTTTTGCAACAAACTTGCTCTAATGTGGTTCAGCCATTAGCATTTTTCTCTAGAAAACTAAATGCGGCAGAGAAAAATTACAGTACATACGATCGCGAGCTACTTGCTGCATACTGTGCTGTAAAGCATTTCCGACACATGTTGGAAGGTCGAAATTTTGTAATTTTTACGGACCATAAGCCCCTCACGTTTGCTTTCAAAAACGCTACAGAAAACTGTTTCCCTCGCCAACAGCGTTACTTGGAATTTTTGGGTCAGTTCACGACCAATTTCGTCTATTTGGAAGGTGATAAAAACTGCGTAGCTGACGCAATGTCACGCATATGTTCAATACAAGTTCCATCCAAAATAGATTACGATGGCATGGCTAAAGCTCAGTCGGTTGACGAGGAAATCAAGCAGGTTTCGGATAGTGATACTGGTCTTGTGTTAAAGCAGCTTGATTTCCCACAAACCGATGTAAAATTGCTGTGTGATGTTTCAACTGGAACTATACGTCCTTATGTACCTAAACTCTTTCGCTTTCAAGTTTTTTCAGCGCTACACAACCTTGCCCATCCTGGAGTGAAAGCGTCCACCAAGCTGCTGCGCGAGCGGTTCGTCTGGAAGGAGATGGCCAGAGACATTGCTGAGTGGTGCAAAGCTTGCTTAGAGTGCCAGAAGAACAAGGTCCACCGCCATACAAAATCTGCCATTGGTAATTATCCTCTTCCTAGTTGCAGATTCAGCCACGTCAACGTCGATGTTGTGGGTCCTCTACCGACTTCCTGTGGATTCTCCTACGTCTTGACCTGTGTAGACAGGTTCAGCCGCTGGCCGGAAGCCTTCCCGATGGTGGACCAGACAGCAGCGACAATCGCCGAAACATTCTTCTCAGGCTGGATATCCCGTTTTGGAGTCCCAGAATGCATCTCTACCGACCAGGGTAGAGCCTTCGAATCCGACCTCTGCGGTGCGCTAATGAAGTTCCTGGGGACCGAAAAGCTCCGAACCACCGCCTACAACCCAGCTTCCAACGGACTTGTCGAGTGATTCCACCGGCAACTAAAGCAAGCGATTAGATGCCAGGCTACTGACAAGTGGGTGCAGGTACTACCAAGTGTCTTACTAGGTATTCGAGCTTGTGTCAAGGAAGATCTAGGTGTCAGTGTGGCGGAAATGGTGTACGGTACGACGCTGCGACTACCAGGAGAGTTCTTCAGGTGTTCTTCTTCAGCGGATACTCCAACTCATGCTGATTTCGTGCATCGTTTGCGTGACACCATGCAGAAGCTCCAACCCACTCCACCGTCCAGACACTCTCAAACCGACGTGTTCGTTGCCAAGGACTTGTCGCAGTCTTCACACGTATTTGTGCGCCAAGACTGCGTCCGCAAACCTCTTCAGCAACCGTATGAAGGACCATACAAAGTGCTTCAGAGAAACACAAAGTTCTTCAAACTTAGTGTTAAAGGTTATGAAAAGAACATTTCGATCAATAGACTAAAACCAGCATTCTTCCTCACACAAAATTGTCCCGATTCCTCTTCAGCACCACAAGCAATAGACTCAAAAACCTACACAACTAGAAGTGGCAGGAAAGTTCACTTTCGTCTACCCTAGAATTCGACTTGCGGGGGAGCCCTGTGGTGCTAGCAAATTCGAACGATCTAGTATGACGAACTATTTCTACCAATGTGAACAGTTCTGATCTTTAATTCTGATATGTCATATTTCGTATGCTAACTTTTTGCAATATGTTAATTCTGATTTTTGATTCTCTATATAAGCGTGTACTGCTTATGTACCGGCAGTCTCGCTCAGTCTCGCTCTTACCAAAGTCTAAGCTTAGCGCTGTGCCCTAAGCACAGTTTAGATTTTTCTTTTATTTATTTGTTTCTTTTAATAAATTATACATTTGTTCCTGTTCGTAACTGGCCTTATTTCAACGTTCAACACTTAAGCTAAATTAACCTTCTGATCCAGAGTCATGTAGAAATAACTAATTAGTAGCCCCATCAGTTAATCTACAGATATGAAAAACGGAGTTTTTACGAGAGTCTATAACTTTACTTATTCTATAATTGAGACCTTTTGCGCGATTACAGTTAAATAGTAAGTGGTTTAAAAGTATGTTTTATGGATTAGTAAATCCTTATTACATAGTTTTCATGCAATTAGAATAAAAAATACAACTTATATGGTTTTAGTACATGTTTAAAAATCGTCATAGATGAATTATCGTTTTTTTTTTCGATACATCCCGCACCTTTAAGCTTTTTGCGCGAATTCAGTTTGGTAAAAATGGGTCAAATTATTTTTTGTATGCACAAAATTCACACTTAAAACACTTTTTTCACTATTCGAACAAAAATTGATTTTTTTGTTGTAATTTTTGCATTTTTTGAAACTTTCCGTAATTGTGTTTTTTTTGTAACTTTAGGCCTTCTGCGCGATTACAATTAAAAAAATTTTTTTTTTAATATTTTTCCATTCATAAAGGAGCCAATGCGCAAGTTTTCCGCACTATTAGAAATGGATTACATAAAAAAAGTGTTCTTCGCTACCTTAATAATTACCCTTATTCTCCAGCAACGTGCCTAAATTGAGGAGTCGATAACTTCTCGGATTAAAAGTCAGACTTCCACCCTAACGGATCTCAAAGCCTTATGCCAACGGAAACGCCATTGTATATGCCTTGTTTCCTGGCTATGTTCTGAATGCCTTTTTACAAACAAATAAGTTACACAAAAGTGTGTTAAAAAAAGTTGGTTTGAACATCATTCCGTTAACTAGGGCACTAGCTATCTACCCTATGTGGATACTTTTACTTAAAATTTGTATTTGTTAAGAAAATTTCAGATCGGTTACTTTTTCGCGTATAAAAATCGTTAAAGTTTGAGCGCGGAAAGCTGGCGTATCTGTAATTTGCAGACATTAACTGCTTTTAGAATTCCAAAATAAAAAGAAAATATAAACTTTTGAAGAATTCACCTTTATTTATTGATATATTTTTAGAATATAAAATGATTAACAAGAATGATTAAGATTATATATTTTTAGTACACTTGAAAATTATTTAAATCTTTTCTCTTTACCTAAAGGTTTCTGAGGTATATGTAATAAGGTTTGACTATTATTTTGTAAATATTAATGCACACTTTATCTCTACAGTTTTGTAATTCACTATATTTGAAATCGTAATCATGATATTTTGTTAATTTAGAAATTTAAATAACCAAAAATCGAATAACTGTTATTAACAAAACTTAAAAGATATTAAAAATAACTTCCATATTTTTCTCCAATCAACAATTTAATCTACATTTTTATGATACAAAAGTTTAATAATAAAACAATATAAATTTTAAGGCATTATTAAATTTTTAAAGTCCTTTTGAAAATTGATCAATATTCTAAGTTTAAAGAAATGATTTTAAGAAATACAATTTAAGAATTACTGGGGAATGCGCACTTAGATTGATAAATTTTCCTTACTTTAATACAGCGACTGAGTAAATTGAAAGTTATTAATTTACAACAAAAAATCTTTTTTTCCCAGTAAGAATTTTTACATTTTAAACGATACAAAGATTGTGATTTTAGATATTTCCAATGATTAGGATGTGAAATTTGAATTCTTAAAAATCTTTTAGTTCTCATTTTTATATATGATCGCAGATCTTTTATTTTCACGTAAAGGACAATGTTTTATATACTTTTTTCAATAAATGATTTTATGCAAAGTTTAAAAACTAACGAAGTGATTAGAAATTACAAGGAATAAAATAACATTAAAGTATCTAATTTTAGAACATATATCTTAATATTTTATTTGTACTCATATGTCTGATTATGATTTTAACTTCGTTACAATAAAAATGTTTCAAGCAAAGTACTTTTTACACCGTAGTCGAAATTATGCTATATTATAATCCACACATTTATCATTTTCACTTAGGTTTTAAATGAACAAGAAAAGTAAAAAGTTACGAAAACCCTTAACCTTAATATTGATTTGCATAAGTACTGCCAGAAGATTAAATATTGGGTATCTCGTACCAATTGTAAAAAAAAAAATTATATATGTATAATTTTTTTTAAAATTTACCGCCATTGATGAGAGTGATGAAGAAGGCTATTTAAAATATCATTATCTTTTTACGGTTAGTTGCACTGGAAAGTCAATAACCCTGGGTTCGGCCATTTAAATGAATTTTACTCTTATACACACAAGAAGCTCATTTGACATTAAGTAGACATATTTTATGGATGGGAAAATCATAGGCACCTATTTTGTATGATTATGTGACATGTAGGGGGATAGCTAGATTACATAATCGGCTTGAGTGCCATGGAACGCTATGCATTTGATATATATGTGAATAGTGACCTGCAAAATCACTAAGCCTTGTCTGAAAATACATACAAATGTGCGGGTTGAATTGGCTGATCTTGATTCACTCAATCTTAGAACTACAGCAGCAATATAACATAGAGCTCAAATTTATAATAATCTGAGAACAAAAAATGGCAGCTAAAGTTGCGTAGAGAGTGCCATAAAAAATGGACCAGCCACCAATTCCACATTCGTTAAGGAAAAAAGTTTTCCTTAAGATTTACAAAAAACATTGTACAATAACTACCACTCTTACATTTTACTTAAGGGGTCACAGGAGTCTTAAAAATGTGCAAAGAAAATACTACAAAGCATAGTTTGATCTTTCATGTCATTTTTTAACTACTCAATAAATGAGTATAATTTTTTTATATGCAATTCTACAGGATTTATTTATTATAAAACAAGCTTTAAAATTTATGAAACTTTAGCCAAAACTAAAATAAATGATATTAAACATGAAGCTATTTGAACACATTGCGATTAGGCTTGCGCGGCAAATTGTGAGGTCAAAATTGAAAAAATGACCAAGAAAATGACTTTATATTGTACAAAAATGTACAAACTAGGACTTATGCCTAAATTCTCAGCTCAATTTTAATTAGAAATTATTTTAAGAACTTTTTCTAAAAAAATTAATAAAAATTTAAAAATTTTGATTTTAATTTTTAAAAAAATAATATATAATTAAAATTGAGCTGAGAATTTAGGTATAAGTCTTTGTTTGTACATATTTGTACAATATAAAGTCATTTTCTTGGTCATTTATTCAATTTTGACCTCAAAATTTGCCGCGCAAGCCTAATCACAATGTGTTCAAATAGCTTTATGTTTAATATCATTTATTTTAGTTTTGGCTGAAGTTTCATAAATTTTAAAATTTGTTTTATAATAAATAGAATTACATATAAAAAATTATACTTATTTATTGAGTAGTTAAAAAATTACATGAAAGATCAAACAATGCTTTGTAGTTTCTTCTTTGCACATTTTTAAGACTCCAATGACCCCTTAAGTTCTCTTTAAAAAATTACTAGAATCCTGTATGGCAGGTCAAGAGAAACTTATCAAAATTTTTTAAAATTGGGTTGTTTGGGATACCGAACGATTCATTGTAGTTTAAGTATAATATCGTCGGTCAAATGACAAAACCACGAATGTGCAAAAACAGAAAGTGCTTAGGGACGGAAAACCGTTCAATTTTAAACAGGTTTTTGGCTTCGGTTAACCGGGCAAAACTCGTTCCTTAGGCAAACCGGTTAAAACTGAAGAACCGATTTGAGCGAAAATATGAATCAGTTAAACTGGAGGAAATCAATTGATTATGACGTCATAAAATATATCACAATTGGTTTGAATGATATGGCTCATAAATTGATTATTAACACTGTTGATACTGATAATGCCTTCAAGCATCAAGAAATAAGCTGCTGGTGAATGCTAGTCCCATGACATAATACGTTGCAACAAAAATCTTTTTCTATGACATACTAGGCAGCAACATATCAGAAAGGAGCACAGGAAGTACCACTTTTTAAATTAAAAAGAAACACAATCAACTTATGGTTTAATTTTCAGCGTTTATGAAGGTAAAATGTTGTCTTAATATAAACTATTCCTTATGCTAAGGTGATTTTTTGTGTTGCGATTTTCCTGTTTTTCAGGATATTCGAAAATCACACCTCTGAGATATGTTTTAAATATCAGGTGATTATAAAGAAACTTTACCAACATCTGCGCTTTTAGAGTCCGTTCCAGTTAACCGATCGAGATAAAATTTTAAATATAGTTATTTGGAGGTATGTGCTCGAGATTATGTGAATTTCATGACAGTGGTGCTCACGGTTACGGTTATAGTTACATAAACTCAAAAATTTCATATAAATGAAAAATAACAACGCCTACTTTTTCCTGTCTCAAAAATTTTCAGCGCAGTCGAAAACCTTAATTAGCGTTGAAACGGCATCGATTAGTCCAAAAACCAACGCTTTATAAATAACCCTTTAAGACCGGCCATCAGAGGGCGCTGATTAAGTTTATGAACTAACTGTTTAGCGTTTTATCGAAAAAATTCCTTAAAAAGCAAATTTACTGAGTGCACACCTCAGTCATTTGCAAATATACTGTGTGTGCACAAATCGTGTTTTGTTGACTGTTTAAGCCATTTTTTTTCGATAAAACTCGTAAAGGTTAGTTACTCTCATAAACTTAATCAGCTCCATCTGATGGCCGGTCTTAAATGGTTATTTATAACGCGTCGGTTTTTGGATAAATCGTTGCCGTTTCAAAGCTATTTATGGTTTTCGCATGCGCTGAACATTTTGAGACAGGAAAAAGTAGGCGCAGCTGTTTTGAAACTATAACCGTAACCGTGAGTACCGCTGTCATGAAATTCACGGAATCTCGAGCGCATACCTCCAAATAACTATATTTAAAATCTCATCTCGATCGGTTAACTGGAACATACTCTAGAAGCGCAGATGTTGGCAAAGTTTCATTATAATCACTCGGTAGGTTATTGAATTGCTTTTTTTTTACATAGCTTACTAAATTTAGAATTCTCACATTATAATAAACGAAATGTTATCTGATGTCAAGTTCTTTTCAACCAGATATCTAGAATCATAGTCCATTCGAAAAACGTAACCGAGATTTTACCCTTTACCCTTTCAGATGGCGCTGATTTAAGGTCACGAGATAAAATGTTAAGAGTTTTATCGAAAAAGTTATCTTAAACAATATCATTGTCAGCAACTCAAACTTCATCATTTTCTACATACAAATACTGTAAAAGTTGCCTTGAACAGCATCAGCCATACCCCTGAAAAAAAAATACAACAATTTTTTAAAATTCGGTTTTCGTGTAATTTAATTTTTCACATCTAAAATTATTCCGGGCTATAAAGGAGGTTAAATAATTTGTTCCACAAGTGGAACGTTGGCGTATAAAATATTAAAATAGGAGCTTTAATCAATTACTATGGAATATTTTAAGGCAAACGAAAATTTTAAGCACCATCTGTAAAAACGCACAAAACAATTTGAAACACTGTAACCATTTTTTATAATAAAATAATATTAAAACTCCAAAACCGGAAATTACCAGTTGTAATTGGATGCGATAAAGTTTTTCAACAAAGAGGCCAAAAACATATATAGCTGCAAATGTTCATCCTACCTACCCGAATTGGCTGCATTAAAGCTTTTCACAGAAGTTTTAACCCTTTTCGACCGGCGGTCAGGTAGCGCTGATTTAAAATTATGAGACTAAATTTGAAGTTTTATCGACAAAAAATGCGTTAAACAGCATCTATGTCAGCAATTCCACAAAAACATAAAAAAAAAAATTTATGCAAATAACGAATGTCACACGTCAGCTGCTTCGGTACCGATATTTTTGAAGAGCTTGAACATTCTCTTTGCTACCCGCAAGATCGTGCGAGCCCGGTCGGAAAGGGATAGAAATACAGACGGAATGGATCAAACTTCCAAAACCGGTTTTTCAAAGAAACGGTTTTTAGTAACTTTTAACTGGTGCCGGTTAAAACCGGAGGATAAAAATAACCGGTTGAACCGAGTAGCGGTTTTAGTTTTAAAAAACCGCCTATCCCTTGAATTGCACATTCTTGGTTTTGGCATTTGTCCGACGATATATAACTCTTTTCGACCGGCGGTCAGGTGGCACTGATTTAAAATTGTGAGACTAAATTTGGAGTTATTCGAAAAATAAGTATTAAACTGCATCAATGCCAGCAACTCCTTAAAAACAAAGTCATTTTTATACAAATAGCGAAGGGTACAAGTCATCTGCTGCGGTATCGATATTTTTGAAGAACTTGAACATTCTCTTTAATACCCGCACAATCGTGCGAGACCGGTCGGAAAGGGATATACTAATAACCTTTCATTAAGAATAAATACAGAAAGTAGTAAAGTTGTTTATGCGAGAGTTTAAGTATTACATTATGTTTAGTAGATCAATAGTTAGTCAGATACATCACAAACTCAAAGTTAGAAACAGCATTGCAAAACTATCAATAACACATCTTGGATAAGTCTTATGAGCAAATGCATTAGTTTCAAAATCTGAACCTTTTTGAAAGTATTGCTTGGCCATGTAAGCATGTCTCCTCATATAAAAGCCGTCAGGACAGCAAAATAAAATATATTTAAAATACTTTTAACTTTATCGTGAAATAATTAAATAAACGGATGCTATTATCCTTAAAAATGTGTTGATTTTGCTCTTATGATGATTCTCATACCTGGTGGAAAAAATTATTACATGAAAAAGCAATACTTTTGCAGAGGTTACTATTTCAAAACTAAAGCACCAGCTCTATTTTACTGAACATTTCTCTAAAAGGACTATGATTTCATAGGGTAGGAAGTCCCTCCACTTGAAAAACAAACTTCAAGAAACTTGACCAACTGACTTGTTAAAAACTTCCAAAATAATAATAATGGAATCATTTTAACTGGCCCATTAGACCCCCTTCATTGCGCTCCAACGCTGTCAGCCCCCTATACTCCTTCGTTCCCACTGGGGACTATCATCGATGAATGACTGAAAACCTCCGGGTCGACTCAGATTTTATACCTGATACAAGATATAAGATTGAGAATTCCGTAGACTCTATTTTAATTCAATAACACAAAAGTTGTTTAATATTCTTTACTTTTAACGAGCAGATCTCCCACACAAAAAAAATGTATCAGTTACTATATTTCGAAAGAAAAGTATTCGGATGCAACTCAAAGCTGTACCCTCCGCCCCTAATAATGACGCATACAGGACCCAAACACGACCGAGTGGTCATTAAAAGGGTTAAATTCCTATTTATAAAAACAAATTGAGTACATAACACATTAAGTAAAATTGACTTTAAATATTAACTATAAAAAATGTTATAGGCATGCTTCACGTCTTTAGGGACAACAGCTTTGTGTGTTGTTTTTATTTTTGTTACTGCTGGGATAGCATTAGTTTTGATATTCTCAAAAGTTTGAGATGTTTTAAAAAAATTAAGTTAGTATAACTTAAGATTTATCTAATTTAAATTGGGATGTCAAACAATTCTACTTAATTTCTCCTTTTCTTTCTCCTTTTTCTTCTTTTCTAAATATCACTTAAACCAAAATTTCACACCAGCATTGTCATTTTGGTAATGTTTTGTAGAGTTAAAATGCATTCAAATTAAAGCCGATAAAGTTAAATTAATTGCAGAAATAAGAACAAAATAAATGTGGTAAACTCCAAGTAGAACACAGCAGAAGAAAAGACCGCACATTGAGAGGGAAACCGAAATTACTAATGCAATCGCGGAGGCCAAAAATTAACCCTGGAAATAGGTTCATCATATGAAACAAACCAATTGAGCCGAGATATTTTTGAGGGTTGTTTAATAATTTTTTATAAGGCGCAGAGGTTGAAATTAGTCAAACGAAGCGTCATTTGTATGTTTACAAAGACACATCTTGGCTAAGTCTTCAGAGCAAATGCATTAGTTGCAAAATCTCAACCTTTGTGAAAGTATTGCTTGGCCATGTAAGCCTCCCTCCTTAGATAAAAGTCGTCAGAACAGCAAAATAAAATATATTTAAAATACAGTATCATTCGGTTATTTATTATTATGTTTCGGTTTCAATTTCTTCAAAATATTCAGAAGAGGGTGTCTCTATTTTTGAACTTTATCATGAAGTTATTAAATAAACGGATGCTATTATCCTTTTAAATGTGTTGATTTTGCTCTTATGACGATTCTCATACCTAATTAAAAAAATTCTTACATGAAAAAGCAATACTTTTGCAGAGGTTACTATTTCAAAACAAAAGCACCAGCTCTATTTTACTGAACATTTCTCTAAAAGGACTGTATGATTGTTTGAGAAATCTCCAGATGAATAGGATTCGAACATATCAAGAAACTTGTCGAGCTGACTTGTTGAAAACTTCAAAAATTATAATTAAATCCTTCAAAAAAATAATAATAATGGAATCATTTTAACTGGCCCATTCGACTACCTTCATTGCGCTTCAACGCTGTCAGCCCCCTATACACCTTCGTTCCCACTGTGGACTATCATCGATGAATGACTAAAAACCTCTGGGTCAGCCCAGATTTTAGTCCTGATACAATAAATAGGATTGAGAATTCCGTAGAGTCCATTTCAATTCAATAACACAAAAGTTGTTTTACCCTTTCAGTAACAGTGATGCCATTTGGCATCATCACTTTCAATATTTTTTTCCAAATGTATATATGTCCCGCTGCGACATCCAAACACACATCATTCGATTCTTCATACTTTGTTCTATTAGACAATATTTTACATTATTCTCAATAGAAGCCAGAACTACTATTTTTTTCATTTAGAAAATAGCTAACAAGCGTTTCACCTGATTTTTGAAAAGTTCACTTCAGTTCCACATATTTAAAACACAATTTAAAATATTTCGATTCAAATAATTACTAATTTTTTTAATAATATAGTCAGATACCTTAAAATATATAACTCGAAGTGCTTTTAGGCAATGCATATCGTCTGTAAAATGGCAAAACCACGAATGTGCAAAAACAGAAATGTGCTTAGGGAATTAAAACCGTTCAGCTTTAAACCGGTTTTTGGCTTCGGTTAAACGGGCAAAAAAAGTTCTTTAGGTGAACAGGTTAAAACTGAAGAACCGATTTCAACGAAAATCTTAATCGGTTAAACTGGAGGAAAATTTTAAAACTGTTAGATAAATCAATTGATTATGACGTCTTAAAATATATCACAATAGGTTTGAATGGAATGGTTTGTAAATTGATTATGAACACGGTTGATACCGATGATGCTTTCAGGCATCAATAACTAAGCTGTCGGTGAATGCTAGTCCAATGACATTAAACATGACAACAAAATCTTTTTCTATGCCATATTAGGCAGCAACTATCGTAAAGGGGCACAGGAAGTCCCACTTTTTAAATTTAAAAGAAACACAATCAACTTATGGTTTAATTTTCAGCTTTTATGAAGGTAAAATATTGTCTTAATATAAATTATTCCTTATGATAAGGCGTTTTTTGTGTTGCAATTTTTCTGTTTTTCAAGTTATTCGAAAATCCAACCTCTGAGATATGTTTTATATACCGAATGATTATAAAGAACATTTTCCAACATCTGCGCATCTAGAGTCCGTTCCAGTTAACTGATCGAAATAAAATTTTAAATACAGTTATTCGGAGGTATGTGCTCGAGATTCTGTGAATTTCATGGCAATGTTGCTCGCGGTTATGGTTATAGTTATATAAACTCGAAATTTCAAATGGCAACGCCTATTTTTTCCTGCCTCAAAATGTTCAGCGCAGGCGAAAACCTTAAATAGCGTTAAAACGGCATCGATTTCTCCAAAAACCAGCGCGTTATAAATGACCCTTTAAGACCAGCCCTCAGAAGGCGCTGATTAAGTTCATGGGCTAACTATTACGCGTTTTATCCAAAAAAAAAATGCCTTAAACAGCAAATTTATTAGTGCAAACCTCAGCCATATGCACATATACTGCGTGTGCACAAATCGTGTTTTGTTGGCTGTTTAAGCCATTTTTTTCGATAAAACTCTTAACAGTTAGTCTCAGAAACTTAATTAGCTCCATCTGATGGCCAGTCTTAAAGGGTTATTTATAACACGTCAGTTTTTGGATAAATCGCTGTCGTTTCTACGCTATTTAAGATTTTCGCATGCGCTGAACATTTTGCGATAGGAAAAAGTAGGCGTTTTCTTTGAACTTTTCGAGTTTGTGTAACTATAACCGTAACCGTGAGCACCACTGTCATGAAATTCACGGAATCTCGACCGCAAATTTCCAAATAACTATATTTGAAATCTCATCTCGATCGGTTAACTGGAACGGACTCTAGAAGCACAGATGGTGGCAAAGTTTCTTTATAATCACCTACTAACTTTAGAATTCTCACATTAAAATAAACGAAATGTTATTTAATTTCAAGTTCTTTTATACCAGATATCTAGAATCGTAGTCCATTCGAAAAACGTAACCTAGATTTAACCCTTTAAGACCCTTTCAGATGGCGCTGATTTAAGGTTATAAGACTAAAATGTTAAAAGTTATATCGAAAAAGTTATCGTAAATAGTATCAATGCCAGCAACTCAAACTTTTGTCATTTCTATATACAAATACTGGAAAAGTTGCTTTGAACAGCATCAACGCCATACTCCTAAAAAAAAAATTGGCACCCGATGAATTGGCACCCCTGAATTGGCACCCAACGTACCGGTAGCCCTTTGATACCCTTTCAGATGGCGCTGATTTAAGGTTATGAGACTAAAATGTTAAGAATTTTACCGGAAAAGTTGCCTTAAACAGCATCGATGCCATACTCCTAAACAAAATTTACAACGATTTTTAAAATTCGCTTTTCGTGTAATTTAATTTTTCACATATAAAATTATTCCGGGCTATAAAGGAGGTTGAATAATTTGTTCCACAAGTGGAGCGTTGTCGTATAAAATTTTAAAATAGGAGCTTTAATCAATTACTATGGAATATTTTAAGGCAAACGAAAATTTTAAGCGCTATCCGTAAAAACGCACAATACAATTTGAAACACTGTAAAAAAAATTTATAATAAAATAATATAAAAAGTCCCAAAACGGAAATTACCTGTTGTAATGGGATGTGATAAAGTTGTTCAACAAAGAGGCCAAAAATAGATGGCTGCAAATGTTCATCCTACCCGAATTGGCTGCGTTAATGCTTCTCACAGAAGTTATAGAAATAGACAGACGGAATGGATTCCAAAATCGGTTTTTCATAGAAACGGTTTTAGTAACTTTTAACCGGTACCGGTTAAAACCGGAGGAAAAAAAGAACCGGTTGAACCGAGAAGTGGTTTTAGTTTTCAAAAACCACCTATCCCAGGAATTGCACATTTGTGGTTTTGTGATTTGACCGACGATATGTAACTAGGGAGTCGCTGGGGGTATGGTTATACCGCATGCATTTTTGTGAAGTTTCAGTGTCGATTTTCCACTGATAGATAGGTGCTTCTATTGTTATTGAACATGAAGACATTTTTAACATAGTTCTCATTAAACTGTAGGGTAAAATATTCTGACGTAAAGTACGACGAGGCTATAATTTTACGTTAAGCGATATCTCAGTTACCTATTGGTGTTGGTATCACTGAAAAATCAATTAAGGGAATGCATAGAAACTACGCTTTTTACGATACTATGTTCAGTCTATAAAAACAAATTCTTCCTAACTATAGCAAGTTTCTGAGTGCTTGAGAAAAATTTCTAACCCTTTCCATTACATAGAATTCGTGTATGAATTGCTACAAACAGTCAGTAATACTTTAACCAAGGGTATTTTTGAAAGGGTTCCTAGACAGTCTGCAAGAAATAAAGCTTTAAAATTTTGTGGAACTAATATAAGAACTGTTACTGATGAAAATTTTTATTTAAATAAATTTTGCTCATTTTATAATTTGTATACAGATCATTTGGATATTTTTTTATGTCTTTTCCAGTCTTTAAGAGAGTTTGCATGTCCTTAATTTTTTAGTTTTTATTGTATGCATTGTTTATTGCGTTCTTTTGCTGGTGGTGTTGTATATTCTTGTTTATATCGGGCAATGTAATGGGACCGAAAGGTCTGTTTTGTCTCAAATAAATAAATAAATAATAAACGACAGAGTTGTGAATTTTTATTTATTTTTATGAACGTTTTTCTGCTGGAATTAATTAGTGTAATATAGGGTAGTAGTATATTTTAACAACATGAAAAATTTATTTTTGCAAATACACGTCAAAAATGTTATGTTTCAGGGATTAATATAATAAATTGGAATCTGAACATTGTCCTTTCTTACAATTAAACAACTTAGAGTTCTTCTACCCATTCATGATAACACATATAAAAGTAAACATACCTTTATCCTTTAAGCTTATTTCAAATTTGCAACCCTACATGCAAATTTTCTTATGTATAATTCAAGTTATTTAAATGTACGTTTGACTATGTCTGTTTCGCTCCCTCCCCTTCCCGGACCCTTATATTCTTTTTTTTTTCTTTTATGTATCGAACTATTTTTTTACTGTAGTAACTATGTTTTCTCTATAAAAATGAATTCTTTCTAACCCAGCAAGAGTTTTTGAGTGCCTGAGAAAAACTACTAACCCTTTCTGTTACCGCGTATGAATTGCTTTAAACGACAGAGTTATGAATTTTTCTTTACTAAGTAAGTACTATTTTTATTTACTAAGTAAGTACTATTTTTATTTACTAAGTAAATTAAAAGTTTTTCTGCTTGAATTTCGAGTATAGTTTTTTTTACCTTCAACAAAGTTTGATTTTTGCAAATATATGTTACAATTTTTAATGTATCTGGGATTAATATAATAAATTGGAATATTAACATTGTTGTTTCCAACAATTAAACAACTTAGAGTTCTTCTAACCGCTTATGGCAATACGTATAATCGAAAACAAACCTTTAAGCTAATTTCAATTATACAACTATTATTTTGTTTAATTCAAGAATAGTGACACGCGAAACCACTAAGCCATGGCTGGAAATACATGATGGCATGAGGGTTGAACTGTTTGATCTTCATTCACTCACTCTTAGAATTATAACAACAATCTAATAGATTTTATTTATTATTAATTTATTCTAATCTGAGCAAAAAAATTGGCAGCGAAAGTCGCATACATAGAGTGCCACAAAAAATGGCCATCCACCAATTTGCAGATACTTTTGTTAAGGGGAAGAAAATTTTGTTGAAGATTTACAATAATAATTTACAATAGTTACCACTCTTACTTTTAACTTAATTTCTTTTAAAAAAATATTTTGGTCCTATACTCTAAAACGTTGATTTTAAGTTTAGGTTTTCAAAATGTGTAGTTCGGAGCACCGAACGATGCATTGTAGTTTATTATAATATGTAAGAGCCCAGGGTACCCCAGACCTAAGTCATTTTCTCATGAATGAAATGTATCGGGTTAGGTTCGGATACCACTTAATTTTTAGGGTATGCATACCCGCAAGAGTGGACAGACGGTCAATTTACAGGCATCGGGTGCAAAAAGTAGGTAAATTATAAGGTAACTTAATTTTCTTAAGGCTGATATTTATTGCTTGAATCGCTTAAGATGAAATGGGGTTATGTGAAAGTTTTTTTTTATTATTACAAAACTTTGATTTTTGCAAATATATATTTAAAAAATTATGTATCTTGGATTAATGCAATAAGAATTGTAATATAAACATTTGCCTTTTTTTTACGATTAAACAACTTAGAGTTCTTCTAACCTTTTATGGTAACACGTATAAACGAAAACAAACCCTTTACGACATTTTAAATATTAAAAAAAAAACAGGCTAGGTTACATTCCAAATTTCATAAAAAAAAATTAATTAGAAGTATATTTAAAATTTAAATAACTAAAAATTTACATTGATCTATATGTGCATAGTGACACGCAAGAACACTATGCCATGGCTGTAAATACATAATTTTATACGGGTTGAACTGTTTGATCTGCATTCGCTCAATCTTAGAATTACAACAACAATCATATAGAGATCAAATTTATTATAATCTGATCACAAAAATTGGCAGTGAATGTCGCATAGATAATTTCACAAAAATGGCCATCCACCAATTTGCAGATACGTTTGGTAAGGGGAAAATTGTGTTTAAGATTTACAAAAATAATTTACAATAACTACCACTCTTGCATTTGACTTAATTTCTTTTAAAAAAATTATTTAAGTCCAGTACCTTTCATGCGCCCTCAATGTTAAGGCTTTCAAAACGGGTTGTTCGAAATACCGAACGATTCATTGTAGTTGAAGTTTAAATATATAAGATCTCTTTGACCCCCCAGACCAAAGTCATTTTCTCACGAATGAAATATATCGAATTAGGCTTGGTTTTCACTTGCTTTTTAGGGTATGCATAACCACTAGAGTGGACCGACTACAAATTTACAGGTATCGGGTGTAACGTAGGTAAACTATACAGTAACTTAAGTCATTTTCTTAAGGCTGATTTTTATGTATGTCCAAACACTTTCCGTCAAACACTTTCCCAATGAACTTTTTACATACGCTTTAAACGTCTTCGTCTAGTTCAGACTTTGCTCCACACATCTGATGGCGCTACAATCGTCCTCGGACGACAAGGAGGAGAAATTGAGCAAAAAAGAACGTGTGTTTTGGAGATGTGAAAGCTAAAGACAGCTTTATATATTACTAAGCAATGAAAACGAATAACGAATATTCTTTCGATTTAATTAAATTTGTGTTTATTTAGAAAAAAAATTAATAAACAAGTTGCCATAGCTGTCTTTAGCTTAAACATTTTCACACGCATAGTTCATTTTTGCTTAACTCCCCCTAGTCGTTCGAGGCGATTGTATCTCGCGCCGCCAGAAGGCCCTTTATTCCCGCTCTATAACCGGAAAGCTACGGGTGGCTGTGGTTATACCGCACACATTTTTGAGGAGTTTCAGCGTCGAGTTTGTACTGAGAGATAGGTCTTTCTATTGTAGCCGAAAATGAGTACATTTTTGACATCGTGCTCATTAAAATGTTCTGACGTCAAGTACGACGAGACTTTAATTTTTCGTAAAGCGATATCTCTGGTAGTTCTTTTTTTTTATCAGATAAAGAATCAATTAAGAAAAAGTATCAAAACTAAACTTTTTATGTTTCTATGTTCTCTTTATTAAAACGAATTATTTCTAAATATCGCATGTTTCTGAGTACTTGAGAAAAATCCAATCCATTTCCATTATATAGATTTCCTGTATGAATTGTTTTAAACGACAGGTTTGTGAATTTTTATTTACTTTTATGAAAGTTTTTCTGCTTGAATCAATTATCGTTATATGGGGTGACAGTAAAGCTTTTCATCATTACAAAAGTTTGATTTTTTTCAAATATATGCTAAACAAATTTATGTGTCTGGGATTAATGTAATAAATTGTACTATGATCATTTTCTTTTTTTAACAATTAAACAATTTAGAGTTTTTCGAAACATTTATGGCAGCACGTATTAATGAAAACGAACCCTTGAGCTAATTTTAATTTGGCAACCCTAAATACATATTTTCGTATGTTTAATTCAAGTAACTTAAATATACGTTTGAGTTTGTATGTTTTGGTACACCTTGGGCAGGGGTAGGGAATACGAACATATATATTCCAGCTTGTGTGCTTGATCAGAGACCGGCAGATATAAGCCTTCGTCAAGTACGACAGATACAGAAAGAATTTTTACTGTCACAGAGAAATCAACCGGGTACACCCTTGTATACATTTTTTCATTTTACCTGTGTTTCAATTCATATGAGTTTATCCAATTTCCAGAAGTTTATCTAGGATATATAGCACATATGGTAAGTTCCCTATTCACTGTTATAGCATAAAAATATTTTCCAATTTCGTAAATTTTAAAACTTCCCCAATTTTGTTTGTCTTCACTTACGCACGGTTTTGCGCTCAACCCAAGTATACAACAAAGGCATTCCATTGTAACCTATACTTTCAAACGTAGGAACGGCCACCTTTAACCCCTTACGGCCCCTTAGGATGGCTCTGATTTAAGTTTGCTTGGCTAAATTTTAGAGTTTTTATCAAAAAAGTTGCCTTTAACAATTAGTAAGACTATTTCATTTTTTAATAATCCTTTAACCCATTAAGACCCTTTCAGGTGGCGCTAATTTAAGGTTATTAGACGAAAATTTTAAGTGTTTTACCGGAAAAGTTGCCTTAAACAGCATCAATGCCCTTGGGTCAGTTGAAATGTACACTATTGAATACAACGAAGCAATTTTTTAATTGAAAAGTTGATTCATTAAAACTTGCGAAATTTTTTTTAAAGTGTCCCTAAAAAGGGACGCCAGGCATTAATGGGTTAAGACCGGCTATCATATGGCGATGATTTAAGTTTATGAGACTAAATTTTATAATTTATAGAAAAATGCATTAAACAGCATCAATGCCAGCAACTCCTTAAAAACAAAGTCATTTTTTTTAAATAAAAATAACGAATGGAACAAGTTAGCTGCTTTTGTATCAATATTTTTGAAAAGCTTGAGTATTATTTTTCATACCAGCATGATCGTGATAGCTCGGTCTTAAAATGTTATCACAATAGCATAATCCAGGTCGTAAAAGGATAAGCTAACTTCAAACAGATAAAAACATAATTATTGGAACATTTGCCCACAAGAGTGGTAATTTTTTTGAGTAACTGTCTGGAAATATTACTTGATAAACATTTTTAAACCTTCATAGACATGTACGTTTGAAATTCCCTTTTCTCTCAATTATGAAGAAAATTGAAACCCCTTTTACGAAAATATCAAACACTTGCAGAATCGAAAATTTTCGATATTTCCCTTATAATTCAAAATATGTTAACAAATCAAAAAACATCTCATTTTAAAAGTTGTGAAAGCTAAGAAGTCGGAAACTTTGTATTTTCCCTCTGATTATATGCCTTATAGGTTTAAAGAAAGAGGCTGTAAGGTATAGTAGATGTATTGTAGGATATATCAATTCATGGTCATAATATTACCCTATACACAATAGCTCGCCGTGGTAATTAAAATTTTCATTTACTTTGAAGGTAGCAGTTTTTTTAAAAAAAAGACAAACTGTTATGGCTTATTGATACAAAGTTGCTTTACAGTTAATGAGTTAAGTCGTCATGTGGTGTGTGTGAAAATATCGAAGCCAGTAAGGCACCGCAGTTGTATGGAAGAGATTGCACGTAAATAATTTAGCCTTTTTGTAGCGATGGCTAGTTTCTTCTTGAAATGTCTTCGAGTTGAACAGTACTTGACAGTTCGTCGAGTGTTTTAGGTTCGTTGTTAGGAGTTCAATTGGAAGAATATCCTCCTGTTGACTGAGTTAAAAGATATTTTTAAGTGAATCTTGTAATATTCTTCACCACACAAAAATATATTAAGTACAATTAACCTCTTACGACATGGCGATTTTTTTAAATAAAAAAAATTACTTTTTTAACTGTTTTTAAAAATGTTCCTTGCGATTCAATTTTTTTCTAAAATTTCTATTTTTTTATGTAAGAGATTTAAATATATGTTAACAAAACTGTGCACGGATTTTTTATTTGTCCTATTGGTTAATTAATTAGAATTAAAAATTTATGTTACTTGGAAATTTTTGATTTTTTTTCGTGATATGCTAAAAGTAAAACTGAGTAAAATATTAAAAAATGTTATCAGATTTCAAAATCCATGCACAATTATGTTTGAAAGATTATCAATAACAATTTTCCACAATTTCAAAGCAATACACAAATTTTTGAATCGCAAGGAACAATTCGAATGTACGACAAACCACTAAAAACACTCATGGAGAAAAAGGCAAGTAAAGAAAGAAATAACTTCCACTTAACGTACGAATTTTGGATTTCGGTGTTTACGAAAACTCCAACTGTATTTCGAATTCTTTTCGGATCGTTAAAAGTAAGATATGTTCGTAAAGGTAAAAGTTCAAGCTATAACTTTTTATTAAAATACCAAAATCGATATTTTTGACATTTTTTTGCCTCCCCAGTCCCCTTAAACATACAAATAAAGCCAGGTATTTAATTAGATTGTTGTTGTAATTATTAGGTGTTTACACATCAAGTATAATTCGTATGGATTCTACAGCATATTTAGTCGCATTTAGCATTTTTTCATTGATTTAAAGGGTACGTTAGTAAGTAAGCAGGATTTTACTTGATGATAATTAAATAAATCTTTAACTCAATGGAACACATTTAAAAGTCATTAAAATTGAATATACCGTTAAGTTTTCAATTACTCATTAGGTTGGGGTAATGATTACAAGTAATTATTATGTTTAAGTAATTACAAGAAATTTATAAGAGTCTCATTAGATCGGTCCGATCTTATTCATCAGAGACTTGGGCAATGACTGTACGAGATGAAGAGACTTTAAGTATTTTTGAGAGGAAAGTTTTGCTCTGCATTCTTAAAGGGGTACAAAATATACAGACAAATTGAAGTAGTCAAGCTATTTCCAAAGCTAAAATGGTCTGGTCATCAGGCAAGGAAACCGGATGATAGTTGCTGTAAAAATTTTTTACTGATAAAGCCAATGGGGACTAAACCTCGGGGAAGACCCACTTTAAGGTGGATCGATTGTCTCGAAAGAGACCTGTGGACCCTAAAAGCTAATACCAACTTTAGAACACTCGCCAAGAATAGACTTGCCTAGAGGAGATTTCTAGAGAAGGCCAGGGACTAGAGCTGACGTTTAATTGAATGAATCATTATTTTAAATAATATTTTTATGTCTTTTTTTAAAAGGTAATTTACAATGAAGTAGTATACTAAATACTAGATTTTAAATAGCTTTTTTTAAATCCCTTACTACGTAGATAATATTTGACAGACCAAAATGTAATACATTATTTCTACTTTTATTGATGCCCTTTAAAATATAACCTATTAACTCCTTCCTAAGTAAATGAAAAATCAATGATTACAATTTTCTCCCTGATACTTATTTTTGGTACGTTTGTAGCTTTTGTTGTTTTAATATGATCTATCTTAATTTTTTTAAAGATTTAATTCATGAAAAAGTTATAATGTATAATAAAACCATTTCAAATACATAAATCTTTCCTTACATAGTTCAAAAAGTATCGCAATCCATAAGTGATGATCCATACAAAACAAATACAAATTTAGCGACAGATTTAATGTGTCGCCAACTAAATTATTGCAACCCACAAACCATTACTTCCCGAAGCATCAACAAGCAACTGAGACAATTTCATACTGCAAAACGTGATATTTATTATGACATAGCAGAGACAGGAATAAAGTAACAATGCCAAGTTCTGTATTAATACAGAGAAAGAAAAATATAGTAAAAACATAGTTATTCAGCAACGGGCATTCCGTGAGAATCCGTACTTGGCGTAACTTTTATTGCAGCCATTTATCAACTGATGTAAGTTGTGGCTCAGTGTCCTCCCACTCTGGATAAAGTAAGAGGAGATACTAAAATTAACTTGCGAGGCAGTGGGTGTGTTTGTATGAATATACGTGTGAGATATTACTTTTACTATTTTTCTGATATCGTGTATAAAAACGTTAAAGGGGAACCAGTCAAGGTATTTCTTTATACATAAGATATCATACTTTAGGCAAAAGTAATGTATCTTTTACTTGTTGTTACATGTTTTCTTGGTACGGATTTTTTTTTCATTTTAGTTGAAATTTAAAAGTTGGGTTTGAACTTTACGAATGTAAAAAATAACGAATTCAAAAAAAAAAAAAAAAAGAAAAAAGAAATGAGTGAAACATATATGCCTTTGAGTTACAAAACAGTAGCTTAAAAATAATTTAAAAACCTAAATTTAATCAGGATGTAATTAATATATTCTTTTTTTCTTACAAAGTGTTTACAAACACTTATGCTTTAAATAAATCACAATACTTGTTTAAAGAATATATTAAATTTAAAATAACAAATCAAGTACAAATTAAAGTAATAATACAATCAAATTTAATCAAAGAATTTAGCATGAAAAATTATCACTTAAAGCTCATTTTCTCGTTTTCACCTTTTCTTCACCATCTTTCTCTAATCTATCCAATTGTTTTCTAACGTTAATACACTTAAAATTTTTCTTCTGTAAAAACGAATTTTTGTTTTCTAATGCTTGATTATTTCTAAAAAATTCTAAAAAAATTCATAATACACATCGCACCTTCCGAATAAAATTTAAATTTTTGATTCAAAGGATCAAGCGTCACTCTTTCAGATACATTCCCGTTACGTAACAACATTTAATTGGTCAGAAAGGAAATAAATCAATAAGTTAAATCCAAAACTGCAAAGAATAATCTCTAGGGATAAAAAAAAATTAATTTGACGAAACCTGCCCAACTCAAAATCAGTGTGTCTGAACGCATGACTACCCACCCAATCGTACTTCTGGAAAAGGGATTAATAGAAAACCCAGCATCCATCTTCCGAAAGGATTGGAATCGGGGAGCTGATGATAAATCGGTTTTGTTCTAGCCACAAACAGGTGTTAAGGGCCAGTTATAGACCAGGGGAATTAGGGCCCACACCAGTACATGTTCCTCATATCCTTTTCCTAATCGCCATGACGAATAGTGAGATGGTGGAAACATCGCAGAACCAGGAAGTTATTCCGCTTGAAATTTGACGGAAGCTTGCCCTAGTCGATCATAGATATAACTGTTTATCGCGGTTCTCAATTTAATAAGGTTGACTTAACATTCTAGGTTTTCTCATGCGCGTCAGCGTTTGCATATGGATGTTAACTCGTCAGACGGATTCTGCCAGATAGATGAAGGTTCCGACGTTTCAATTATTGCTGGTTTTGGGTTAGAGCCTGATTTACCGAGTTATGTTGATGGGGTAGATAGGGTGTTTATGTTTAATGGAAGTTAGGAGAGATTAGGGGAAAACTGAAAGGTAATTTCTAAGGAAATATTTGCTAATGCTAAATAAATTGAAAAAATATAGAAAAGCATGAGTTAGCTTGGATTCTACCCAGTTTTATGATTTAATAAAGTTGGCAAAAGGTTTTTTTTAAGGTGAGAATTACCGCTTGGTATTTGTAAGTCGAAAAATTAGAAAAAATAACTAGTACCAAATTTATATTAAACTTTATCCTTAAATTGGTTTAAAAAATAATAAGGCTATGTTCTTACAATTTTAAGGATATTTGGTTCGGTAAAAGAGAAAGGCATGGGAATACAAAACTGTAAGTAAAAATAAAAGAAGATACAGAAGATAGCATATTGCAATGTTTCTGCTTATATAAACAAAAGTTACCAGCATAATTACAATAGGTATCTGAGTAGCAACTAAAATTTTAAAATAATTATAGAATAATAAATATAATAAAGCAACGACTTCAATTTTATCATCAATAGAAATTTGCATACAGAAATGAATACATACTTTTTAGAAGACTGAACGGCTTTACGATCACGCTGAGCTATGCAATTAGAAGTAGTCATTCTCACATTGCATCTAGCGAATTATTTTGAAAATATTGACCATCAGCTTTCAACGTCACGCGATGTATTACCCAGCTCTGCTTCAAGGAATCATATTATTTTAAACTTTGAAATACATATTTAAAAGTCATGATAAATTTATAAAATACTTTCAAGTCGACCGATTAAGATTATTATGGCGCAATTGAAACTTCAAAAATAATTAAATAACCAGGTGATAAATCCATTTAGAATTGTTTTATATTGCTTTTATTAGGATTTTCATACCTGGTGTAAAAATGCTGACTTGACAAAACATAACTTTTGCAGTGATTGACCTTTTATACTCCAACGTTTCACTTGTGGAACATATTATTTAACCTCCTTGATCGGAATATATTCCGATCAAGGAGGTTAAATAATATAGTTTCAGATGCGAAAAATTAAATTACTCGAAAAGCGAATTTTAAAAAATCGTTGCTTTTTTTTAGGAGTATGGCATTGATGCTGTTTAAGAGGATTTATCAGCCAACTTTATTTTGATTCTGACTCGCCAGGTGGCGTTACAAATTTTCGCCAAATGATACGTCTGGCGATTTAAAAAAAGGGATACGTTTCTCTTTCTGGGAAGTGGAGCACGGAAAGCTTTCTCAATCACAAGATAAAGATTATTTGATTGTAATCAGGTTTAGACTAACGAAAACTGGTTCCGGTACTCTTTCGCGATCCCGGACGATGTTCTGGAGGAAAAAAATTGTGTTGTTTGGTTATTTCTCTTTCATTTAATTTTTTTATTTGTTTAATAAATTATATTTATTTTGTAAATATTACGATCTTTCAGGAAACAATTTCTTTTCTGGTTTGCTCGTACTAATACATTATATTTCTATTTATAATTACCGAGATTTGATACCGCTATGAACTGCTCTAAAGTCATCCCTGTAAGCTTCGGAATACTAGTTTAGCTTCGGCACATAAACAGTATTGTTCTTAAGGGGTCATAGAAGTCTTAAAAATGTGCAAAGAAGGTGATCTTTAATGTAATTTTTTAACTGCTCAACATATAAGTATATTTTTTATATGTAATTTTATAAAATTTATTTATTATATAACAAATTTTAAAATTTATGAAACTTCAGCCAAAACTAAAATAAATGATAACAAACAAAACTATTTGAACACGTTGGGATTAGGCTTGCGTGCCAAATTTTGAGGTCAAAATTGAAGAAATGAGCAAGAAAATGACTTTATATTGCACAAATATGTACAAACAAAGACTTGTACCTAAATTCTGAGCTCAATTTTAATTAGAATTTATGTTAAGAACTTTTTTATAAAATTTTTTTATAAAAATTTAAGAAAAAATCTCTAAAAATAATTACTTATTAAAATTGAGTTTAGAAATTAGGTATAAGTCTTTGTTTGTACATATTTGTACAATATAAAATCATTTTCTTTGTCATTTCTTCAATTTTGACCTCAAAATTTCGCGCGCAAGCCTAATCCCAATGTGTTCCAATAGTCTTATGTTTGTTATCATTTATTTTAGTTTTGGCTGAAGTTTCATAAATTTTAAAATTTGTTTATATAATAAGTAAATATTATAGAATTGCATATAAAAAAATTATACTTTTATATTGAGTAGTTAAAAATTGCATGAAAGATCAAAATATGCTTTGTAGTACCTTCTTTGCACATTTTTTAGACTATGACCCCTTAAATCTAGTTCCGTACTTTTAATTGTTGGCGTAGCAATCTTTATGTTTGTTAAAACTAATGGCATACTAATGCAAAAGTAGAAACCCCAATGTATAATGAATCTGTCGTATTAGCAGTTTTAAAGGCAATAATAAGGTCAGCAAGATACAAACAAACGCGGGTTTATGATCTTCAAAAACATGTGCAGGAACCTTTTGTATTGCTAGGGGCAGTTTGTCAATTTGTTCATTCGGTTGCTCTTGTAAATTAGACACTGGTCTCTTTATTACAAGCCTTACTCCTGCCACTAATCTGTACATTCGTTCTGAAAGAAGCTTTCTACATTGCACACCTTTGGAGCCGGGAAATCTTGACGTGTTTTTTGCAACTTTTCAAGGCCTCTAAAATAGCGTCGGACTGAGTGATTGACACATTAAACTTTCAGTACTCTGCCACCAAACGACACATGTTCTTGAATGTTGCTCGAGAAGTTCTTAAAGAATTAAAAAGCCTACATGTACAGTTACTTAAGAACTAGAATGAAATTCTCGTCGAAACGCAAGGGTATTATAATAACATTAACTGCCACCTATAACCACTTCCGCACAAGATTAATAACTTCAGAACAAATATAGTCTAACCCAGCATTCAGTTACAATTTGAATCTTCAACTCTAAAAATTGGCCACTATAATTAAATTTTTTCTTCCGCAAATTAAATAAATTATCTTTATGGTTTGCTAAATTTATTTGCAGTTTGAAGAATAATTATGTAAAATTGAACGAGTCACATCCTGTAGCATCCTTTTCGTGATCTTTGGCAATGCTTTGAAAATCTCACCTTAAAGTACACGAGATTCTTGTAATTAAATAACTATCAATAACTATAATATTTGAAAAAACCTGATATATCCAGAACATTTGGCAATGATCAACATGAAATAACTCCAAATTGCACTGATAATTGAAGGAATTTAATTGTAAAATAATACCAATTAGCTCTTTAAGCAAAAAAAAGTAACACTGTGAACCACTTTCTTAGTAAACAAATATAATAAACACTTTAAAAAAAATCACATTGTGGTATATTTTTTATAAAGTCATTCCAAATCGATTTACAAAGAAAAAATTAATAATCTTTAAAATTTCAAATAAGTTTTTTCGTGATATTGCTGATGTGGCAACAGTAATTTAAATGACTAAAAATTAAATTCCAATGCTACTTTAATGGGTCGTTCGTCGAGACATGACAAGATGACAGATGTCCGTATGGACGTACAAACAGAAGAACAAAAAGTATGAAGTTAGGTCCCTGCTGTCCTATCTTTCGATGACAAAAATGATTCTTAAGATCTGATGGATAGAACAGATTTCGTCACCGAAGTAAGGACAGACAGACGGGACACTTTGGGAAGACTACCATGTCAATACCTTCTTTTCTATTAAAAAATGTTTCGAATTTAAAAAAAGATTATAAAATATTCTAAAAATAACGTCAGGGCTTCATCCTCATTGACTATACATCCCAGGACCCCTCCCTAAACATTTTTAAATAAACGTTTATATTTCTCCCTTCAATAAACCCACAGACTACGGCCGTCATTTTAGAAATGGTAAACCAAAGGTCACCAAGTGATTCGATTGAATAACTCGTCAAATATTCAGCCAAATGTAACAAAAACTAAGATTTAGGGTTTATGAGGATTCTTAATATTTCTAAATTATAAAATTGGGTGCTGCCATTGGAAATTTTAAAGTTAATAGCATTTTTAATATGAAGACGGCTCCTTATGCAAATTTTTTTGTCCTGCAATTAACTCATGATGTTATATAAACATTATGTTATAATAAAATATTTATTATGTTATAATAAACACAAAGTCAAAAAGGTTCTATAGGATGACTAACGTTCGAAATAATCACTAGTGGGAACTTTTTCCACATCTGTACATATCAAAATCGCTAAAAGTATACAAGCGCCAATAACCCTCGTGTAGCTCTAGTGCGACGATAATTTAAACCAAATCTAATCTAAAAGTATCCAACCTATACTACAACTAAAGTAATTAAGTTTAACAGTCGCGCGAAATTCTTTGACTGGATTTATAATGAGCTCCGCCCACTTTTCCATGTGGTTTAGGTTTACAGTTTGAACGATTTAGATATTGGCGTTTTTTTTCCTTCAACGATTTGGCGACAATTATTTTTGTGTGTCATCAAATTTTAAAATCATAGATTCTCGTTTGTTATGAACGTTTTTGTCATAAAAAGTACTTGAAATGTAAAAGCATCATTTAAATTCTGTATTAACATACAAAGATAATGCATGAGTGAATTATTTAAATTAATAATAAATCTTTTTAATCAATTAAGCCAAGTTGTCCTGCAGATGTCACCACGATTCTCAAAATGAAGCTTTTAAAAAAATTAATAATTAAAAAACTGATTGATATTGTTCCTTCAAATCTTTTTTAAATTGTCTTTCATCCCTATTTGCGTATCTGGTGCAAACAGATCATACGTTTAAAAAATACTTTACAAGAAACTGTGATTTGAAAAATAAAGCATTACGTGTATAGGACTGACGGTCCCTCTTAAGGGGGGATCATAGTAAACAAAAACCAAAAAATCGAATTTTTGAAACCAATATTTTCTGATAGATGGAAACCCAATCTATCGAATGAGACCAATTTTGTATAGATCGGTTAATTATTTCTTATAAAAAATTAAAATTATAAAAATAAACAAATGTACCACGCCCCCTTTGAATTACCAATTGTATGCTTGTATTATTTATGTATTACATTATAAAATATGATTTTTTTGTGTTGATATTTGAAAACCAACCACTGGCTCAATGTAAAAAAAAATTCCCGACGATTTACATGAAATTCGGTTAACAAGAAATGTTTCGGTGGTCATTTCGAGTTCGTGTTAACGGGATCGACTGTATTTGTTTTTCGCGTTTTACTCAAAACTATAATTTTCAACACTTAGGTACACTTTTCTCCAAACCTATCGAATATTTTTTAATAGTTTTTTTTGTGTGTTATAAAACCATTTTAGATCTATTTAAGTCACCTAATTTAGTCTTACAAATTAAAATAAATATTTTATTATTTTACACTTTTCTTCGTTGAAAATCAGAATTTTTATGAATGTTGAATATAATGTTTTAAAAATAGAATTTAAAAATTATTTTAGGCAAAAAAAATAGGTGACTTGATTAGATCTAAAATGGTTTTATAACACACAAAAGAAATTATTCAGAAATATTTAATAGATTTGGAGAAAAGTGTACCGAAAAAGTACTTGTATTTTTGAAAATTCGTAATTGTATGTTTCAAAAGATGTCTTTTTTCAAAAATAATAATTTTTGAAAATAAGATTCTTAGGAGTAAATATCATAATAAAAGTACAATTTATAATTTGATACAATTTTTTTTATTGTACCATCATTTTTAAATGATTTAGAGCCTTTCGAAATCAATACTAAGAATTGGTCATTTTTGCTGTCGTTTACTATGATCCCCCCTTAAGTGGTCGGACAAGTGCGGTGAGTGACGTCATACAAACTACCGACATTGATTACTCTAGAGTGGCTTCCTCGGGAGCGTTGCCGGACAAGTCAACACGACCGCCAGATTGAGTTGCTGTTGATTGCGTTGTGGAAATCCTGCTGACAATTTTTGCTGTTGTCTGTTGTGCGGTGTGCTTGCCCAAAATTAAAAATTTGAGGAAATGACGGAAGGCGAGAGTTGTCTTACGCTTGCCGAGGAAAAAATGCTAATTGATTTTGTGAGAAATCACGAAGAACGTAAATTTTCCATTTTTGACGAAGCAAAGACGAAAACCAAATCAACAACAGTGTTAAGCATTGGTTTCCTCGGAGTCTGCCGCCAGAAAAATGCGACCGCTATTATACGTGGACGACGTCACTCTACCGGCCACCACTACATCGGAACATTACGTTGACACGAAGCTGGAAACCCTAGCGATTTCACTCAACTTTACTCTGCTGTTTGGTTTTCGTCTTTGCATGTCAAAAATGAAAAATTTAGTTTCTTCATGATTTCTCACAAAATCAATTAGCGTTTCTTCCTCGGCAAGCGTAAAACAACTCTCGCCATCCGTCATTTCCTCAAACCATGCAACAGACAACAGCAAAAAGCGTTGTCATCCGGATTTCCCCAACGCACTCAACAGCAACTGAATCTGGCTGTCGTGTTGAGTTGTCCGGCAATGCTCCCGAGGAAACTACTCTAGCGTAATCAATGTTAGTAGTTTGTATGGCGTCATTCATCGCGCTTGTCCGACCGTTTTTATCTGTTGACGGACTCTGAGGAAACCGAGGCTTATGGCAGTAGAAAAACGAATTCCTTCGTGAGCGGAACAGAGACATAACATAGAATGGACTGCGCATTGGCAAACCTTAAGTGTCCTAATCATCTAACTTACACAGTCACATGACTGTGTCGCGTTTGGCTCGCATCTATGGCGAGTTTACCATTTGGCGAATATTTCCACAATGACCTGAACACAGAGGCCGACAATCTAATGTTATGATAAAGAAGCTTGGAAAGGAGCAAGGATGAATCGCTAGTTTTTTAAGATCTTCTTAATGGATATCAGATTATTCCTTTGATTTTGTACGTCTATTTAAGATAACTTAAATAATTTAATTAGTGGACTCTTTATTAACGTTAGGGCTTCATCCTCATGGACTATACATCCCAGGACCCCTCCCTAAACATTTTTAAATAAACATTTATATTTCTCCCTTCAATAAACCCACAGACTACGGCCGTCATTTTAGAAATGGTAAACCAAAGGTTACTAAGTGATTCGATTGAATAACTCGTCAAATATTCAGCCAAATGTAACAAAAACTAAGATTTAGGGTTTATGAGGATTCTTAATATTTCTTAATTATAAAATTGGGTGCTGCCATTGAAAATTTTAAAGTTAATAGCATTTTTAATATGAAGACGGCTCCTTATGCAATTTTTTTTTGTCCTGCAATTAACTCATGATGTTATATAAACGCAAAGTCAAAAAGGTTCTATAGGATGACTAACGTTCGAAATAATCTCTAGTGGGAACTTTTTCCACAGCTGTACATATCAAAATAGCTAAAAGTATTCAAGCGCCAATAGCCCTCGTATAGCTCTAGTGCGACGATAATTTAAACCAAATCTAATCAAAAAGTATCCAACCTATACTACAACTAAAGTAGTCAAGTTTAAAAGTCACGCGAAATTCTTTGACTGGATTTATAATGAGCTCCGCCCACTTTTCCATGTGGTTTAGGTTTACAGTTTGTACGATTTAGATATTGGCGTTTTTTTCCTTCTACGATTTGGCGACATTTATTTTTGTGTGTCATCAAATTTTAAAATCATAGATTCTCGTTTGTTATGAACGTTTTTTTGTCATAAAAAGTACTTGAAATGTAAAAGCATCATTTAAATTCTGTATTAACATACAGAGATAATGCATGAGTGAATTATTTAAATTAATAAAAAATCTTTTTAATCAATTAAGCCAAGTTGTCCTACAGATGTCGCCACGATTCTCAAAATGAAGCCTTTAAAAAAAATTAATAATTAAAAAACTGATTGATATTGTTCCTTCAAATCTTTTTTAAATTGCCTTTTATCCCTATTTGCGTATCTGGTGCAAACAGATCATACGTTTAAAAAATACTTTTCAAGAAACTATGATTTGAAAAATAAAGCATTACGTGTATAGAACTAACAGTCCCTCTTAAGGCAACTTTCCCGGTGAAACTATTAACATTTTAGTCTCATAACCTTAAATCAGCACCATTTGAAAGGGTTTTAAAGGGTTAAGATTTCAAAACTATTGCATTAGATCGATAGAACTGTCGTGATAAGGTAAACTGCAGTATCTTCCATGGTGACTTGGACCTTTGTTTAAGCACTCAATTATTGGTAAGAAAGCATACTGGAACTTTTTTTTTTATTTTAGAACAAAAATGGTGCAACTCATTGTGTCGATTACTGCAGTTTACCTTATCACGGCAGAGAAATGACCAACAACTAATCATCACATTTCTTATTTTGAGTAGGCTAGTCAATAATAGTTGGCGGGAAGACGAAAGCGATGTTGTTTAATTCAGTTATGTATAGGTCAACCACAGTGTTTCTGAAATATACATGTATAATTTTTGTTTTGATTCACTAATTTTACTTTCTGATTTAAAAACTGAAAAATTAAATATGAGTTTAATTAAAATTGTTTTCCAAGTGAATAACTTTTAACCTTTTATGCGCCAACGTTCCACTTGTAGAACATATTATTTAACCTCCTTTATAGCCCGGAATAATTTTAGATGCGAAAAATTAAATTACACGAAAAGCGAATTTTAAAATTTCGTTGTATGGCATTGATGCTGTTAAAGGCAACTTTTCCGGCAAAACTCTTAATATTTTAGTCTCATAACCATAAATCAGCGCCATCTGAAAGGGTCTTAAAGGGTTGAAGTAGTAAAAAATAATTAAAAAATATTAAGATATAAAAATTAATATTGTATTGTGAACCTGTACATATAAAAACGTATATTCAAGCTAGAATCGTAAAACTTAAAAAAAAAAAAATATATAAGTAATTAGTCTGAATTTATACACAAGAAACAAAAGTGTGGGAATAGACAGCGCATTTTATTTCTTACCTATACCTAATTTCTTTTAGGTTCTTGAATATTATTAAAAAGTATATGAAAAATGCCTGCAGGCGAGTATCCAGTATCAGAACCAGAATTCGTGTTACTTGATATTCATATGAAACAATGAAAAAGTTGTAACAAAGGAAAGTCTTGCTCATTATTTCAAAAATAATTACTTTGCGAATGAAAAGTATGGGAGATTTTTCCTCATTTTTAGTAGTCATAAAAAGTCAGTCTCTTAATATGAGGAGTTCTAAAAATAATTTAAGTTATGTAATAGGAACCATTAAAAGATGGAAATGAGTTTCTTTGTAAATTAATCGTTGTGACATTTTATCTCTGATAAAATAATTATTAAATGCTTTTTATAATGTAATCATATTTTAAAAGTATAGAGCATCTCAAATTGTTGTTTTTAAACTTATATATTTTCGTTATACACAAAATCATAAAAAACATCATTCGTTATTTTGTATATAAAATATTTAAACTGTTTAACATATTTTACATAATTTCATAGATTGACCATAATCATCCGTTTGTTTTGCTCATAGTGGAACAGCATCAATAAAGCTTTCTTATTAAGTTTTCATATGCATTTAAAATTAGTTGAATCTTGCATATTAAAAATCAATTATTTAAAAGATTGATAATAAAATGCAAGTAAAATTTGAATGACTTTATAATAAAATAAATTGTTGACTAATTTTTAAAAACATTAAAGGAGATTTAAAACTGAATGATCTGTATTTCTTTTATATACAGGGTGATTATAAAGAAACTTTTCCAACATCTGTGCTTCTAGATTCCGTTCCAGCTAACCGATCAAGATGATATTTCAAATATAGTAATTTGGAGGTATGCGCTCAGGATTCTGTGAATTTCATGCATAGAGATATTAATTAAAGTATTAGAGTGGATGATCACGTGACCTCCAATGCAAACGGCTTGACGAGCATGGAGGCCGCCAGATTGTCAAATTTGGCAGAAATGGGGCCAGTGTTGCCAGTACTTTAAGTAGAAAAAATGTTGCGAAAAAATAAATTTAATTCTAAAATTATTAAAAAATATCAAAAATAATAGCTGCATTTTGGAATATTTTTATTGGCTTTTAAAAAACTTGAAACGCTTTTCTAGTATTTTTATAATATTTATTTTGTAATTTTAGAATTATATTTTATTTTTTTCCGAGTATTCTTCTTAATGTGACGGCGGTGGCGACAAGTTACCAGTGTTGCCATCACATATAGAATGCTACGAAAAAAAATTTAATTCTGAAATTACAAATTAAATATTATAAAAATACTAGAAAAGCGTTTCAAGTTTTTTAAAAGCCAATACAAATATTCCAAATTGCAGTTATTATTTTTATGATATTTTTTGATAATTTTAGAATTAAATTTATTTTTTCGCAACATTTTTTCTACTTAAAGTACTGACAACACTGGCCCCATTTCTGCCAAATTTGACAATATGGCGGCCTCCATGCTCGTCAAGCCGTTAGCATTGGAGGCCACGTGATCATCCCCTCTAATACTTTAATTAAGATCTCTTTGATTTCATGACAGTGGTGCTCACGGTTACGGTTATAGTTACATAAACTCGAAAATTTCAAATAGCAATGCCTACTTTTTCCTGTCTCAACTTGTTCAGTGCATGCGAAAACCTTAAATAGGGTTGAAACGGCAGTGATATTTCTGAAATACGATATGTTACAAATAACCCTTTAAGACCTTCCATCAGATGGCGTTGATTAAGTTTATGGACTAATTCTTAAGAGTTTTATGGGAAAAAATGATTTAAACAGCAAATTTACTGAGTGCGCACCTCGGTTATATGCAAATATACTGTTGTTGGCAGTTCAAGGCATTTTTTTTTTCGATAAAACTCTTAACAGTTAGTCTCATATACTTAATCAGCGTCATCTGATGACAGGTCTTAAAGGGTTATTTATAACATGTCGGTTTTTGGACAAATCGATGCCGTTTCAACGCTGATTAGGGTTTTCGCATGCGCTGAACATTTTGAGACAGGAAAAAGTAGGCGTTGCCATTTGAAATTTTTGAGTTTATGTAACTCTAACCGTAACCGTGAGCACCACTGTCATGAAATTCACAGAATCTCGAGCGCATACCTCTAAATAACTATATTTGAAATCTCATCTTGATCGGTTAACTGGAACGGAATCTAGAAGCACAGATGTTGGCAAAGTTTCATTATAATCACCCTGGTATATGCAAAACAATAAATTAATATAGTACAGTGGAATCTCGACGCACTTGTTTTTTTTCCAACTAATTATATATTTTAAGTAAAACATATATTAACATCAATAACATGCTTATTAACGTAAATACTTTAGATAAGAAAAATGCAATTTTGTCGCAATCGGGTAGTTAAAAAAACTTAAGTTATTAAGTTATAAAATTAATAAAAAAAGTGTTCTGAATTGCTAGAAAATTATGTAAAACTCCAGCCGATTGAAATATTTATTTTAATTTTAATTAATATGTTTAAATATTATATAGCTATAAACGAAAAGAAATAGTTAAGCATTAGCTAAAATGTGAATTGTAAAGCAAATAATAATTAGTAATACTGACATAGATTTATAAACATTCATAAAGCAACAGTAAGGCATCATAGAGGTTCTTGAAAATTTTGTAAAACAAATTTATCGTCTTGATGGGATTCATTTAGAGTTGAGTGATTTTGTTTTTTAATTTGAGTTATCTAGAGTTATCAAAATGTTCCATCATATATATAAAAAAATACAACTGAGAAACACTCTTTAAAATCAACGAATTTTCCGTTTTTAATTTTTAAAAAATCGAAAGCTAGCTCCGGTCTATCGCCAGTGCCAATAAATGAAAGACATAGGCATTGCTTTCTAGCCCTTTTCGACCGGGCGGTCAGGTTTCTCTGATTTAAAATTATGAGGCTAAATTTGGAGTTTTATTGAAAAAAAAATGCGTTAAACAGCATCAATGCTAGCAACTCCTTAAAAACAAAGTAATTTTTTATACAAATAACGAATGGTTAAAGTCAGCTGCTTCGGTATCGATATTTTTGAAGAGCTTTGAACGTTCTCTTTTACACCCGCACTATCGTTCGAGCCCGGTCGGAGAAGGCTAGAAAGCAGACGCACACTCTAGTGCGACGATAATTCAAACTAACCTAATATAACCAGACAGCAGGTAATGGCTGAAGTGTATTTGTGTATTTTCTGAGAATACGTCTCTCACACCTGTCCAGATTACACTAAACTGCAAAAAATAATAAAAAATAAATAAAAAAAACATATTTCAATTTGATGATGGCGATCGAAGAGTAATCAAAAAATATTTTTTTTTTCAGGATTGTTATTATGGACGTTTGGCCCGGTCCAACATTCTAAATAGTCAAAGTAGATTGTGAAAATTCAACTTAATATGTATATTAGTAACTAAAATAATACGCAGATAAATATAAATTGAACAAAACTTCAAAGATGATGTTCT
Organism: Hylyphantes graminicola; assembly: GCA_023701765.1. NCBI lineage: Eukaryota > Metazoa > Arthropoda > Arachnida > Araneae > Linyphiidae > Hylyphantes > Hylyphantes graminicola. The sequence continues at coordinate 37,535,014 of CM043122.1, read as the reverse complement.
TACCAAAACGTTATGTAATAAGCATTTGTAAGCAGCTTCTGTAAATAAAATACAATTGGAAAAACAAAATGCAGTGTTAGATTGATTCACTGTAAAATTACTGAAAACTATGATAGGTTTTACCCTTTTTCAAGAATGCTCAAATTTTTGACACTTTCTACTGACGCTTATTTACATATCAAACCCAAAGTTTCACAATCACTCCAAAGTTGCTTTTCAGCTGAAAGGGAACCGAAAGATACACAAAATAAGACGAAGAGCTATCAGATTGAAACTTTTCAATACTCTGCTGTTATATGACAAAGTTGTATGTGGCACTCTGAATTCGTTTTGAAAATAGGAAGCCTAATGATGATGATTCTTGTTATGTACTATAAATATCTTTCAGTGTTAGCAAGAACGACAATGCCTGTCTGATTTATTTTTTTTATTTACTATATATAGAGTAGTTTGTGTTTGTTTCAAGATGCATCTTAAGAATTCGGATGTATCCGATGGTTGTGAATTATTTTTCCGTTACTCTGTGTTAATATGTTGTGTTTGTCAAATAACTAAACTATAAAAAAGTCATGTCTTACAATTTGTAGAGTTCATTTATATACATAACACAAAAGTAATATTAGACAGTTTCTGTACTTGAAAATTTAATTCGGAAAAAACTTCAATAATTCAAAATAATAAACTTTATGCAGAATAAATCAAATAAAATTTGTCTTTGAAAATCTAACGGATATTTACGTCTGTACTACTGCCATAGGCAGGTCGGTCGATGCTAATATATTAAAAAGAAACTGAATACTCTTTTTCTTTAAGTATACAATAAATTATTTTAACACATTGAAATAATAAAAAAAAAGAGAAAAAAAAAACATTTACTGCTACAGAACACCAATGTTCTTCTTAATCACACTATAACTTTAGAAAGCTGTTATATTCTCTACCTTTTTCAGAACCGCAATCCATTGATCCATTGTTTTGTATTGCATTCCCGTCAGTACTGAATTCTTTTAAACTTAAATAACTGAAAAGAGTCCATAGAGGATGTATTTATAATGTTTATCAATCTTTGAATACAAGTATTAGTTGTTTATCTGTAGGGAAAGCGTAGCAGGAGGTAACTACGATTTTGAATGGCTTGCATAAGTTTTTGGCTATTACTTTTTAAAGACATTTTGATTGATAATCAGTTGTAATCGACTATTATTTGTAAAAAAATTACCAAACTTTATTTATTCACAGTACAACATTTAAGATCTTAACCACTATTACAATTTATAAACCTATCAGAAAATACGTAAGAAAAAATTAATTCATTTAGAGCATACTTAAAAATCATGAAAATTTAAATATGTTTATACAAATAACGTATGTGTAGGATTTTTTAGCGGTCTTAGGAGCATACAATATCCTTTTAGGACCCCTTCAGATGGCGCTGAAGTATAATAAGCTACTTGAATGCTAACAGCTTGATTGAAAACGATTAAAAAGCTCGATCATTATATCTGCAGAATTGTGTGAGTCAGGTCGTAAAGGGATAATAAAGCATATTTAACAAAGCTATCTGTTGCATGTCTGTGAAACCAACCCACAGAACTGCTTGTGAGTATCCAAAAAGGAATAGAATCCAGACGAGAAAAAAAAGGGCAAAGTCGCGTCCTTCTTTTGTTCGCCGGATATTTGTCAAAGTCAAAAAGACTGAAGAGTTATAAATCTCTTAAGTCTATTTTGAGATCGAGAGTGAAATGACCCAGTACAGGGAAAAGAGAGTCTAGGGCGACGGAAAAAAGAGTCCCGCTGGAATCCGCTTCGATCTGTCAGCATTGCTATCGTCACTAAAGACAATAGGGGGATTTACTTCCCAAAGACAGTTTCGAAACCAAATTTAGAAGTGATTCGATTCTTTTTTATGATATTTCTTTTCTAAAAAAAATAAGCAATCGCTAATGATATCATTTCTTGTGTTTTGTATCATTTAAAATTGGTGGGTTTTATGAAATTAAAGATCTGACAGCATTACTATCGTTACTAAAGACAGTAGGGAATTTTCTTCCCAGGAGACAGTTTGAAAATCAAATTTAGAAGCGATTTGGCTCTTTTTTATGATATTTTTTTTTTCAAAAAAGGATAATTCGCCAATCAAAGTAAAAATATACCGAATTACCTAATTCTTCCCAAGCGGGTGTTAACTTTAAGTGTTGGTAAATAGTTTTTCTTGCTACAGGGCAAATTTCAGGTAACTAAAACAATTATTTACATGCTCATTTATAAATAGCGCATTTTCTTTATCACTTTACATGGGTGAAACAGTATTACGACTATTCGATGCATTGCATATCAATACACATAAGCACTATGTTGGCATAATGTTGGTGCTACCGATTTTCAACAGATTCATTAAAAATTTAGCTTCATTCGACTTTGACATCAAAAAAGGGAGAATCATTAAACACTAGCCCTAATAAACAATGCATAAGACCTCCGTTCAAACGCGATTCAAAAATAAAAATGAATTCCACAAACGGATGCATCCAAAATTCAACACGACGCAACGCACTTCAAGTCAAGACAATCGATTCAGTGTCTTCCCAACAATAAACGTCATCCGAAAAGGGGAGGCTTTCACAGCACACGCTCTGATTCGGACCTCTTCATTTATCCGCTTTCAATCACTTTTTAAAATCCGCGACACAAAAACACATAAAAGTGACACACAAAAATCTATTCGGGTAAAAACAATGGTGAGACTGCGTCAAGAGAATTCTCCGCTGTCTTGACAACCCCAGGACAAGGGGGAAAGAGGAAGTTGCAGATGTTAGACTCAATTTGTGTTGTAATATTCCAAACATCGCCAAATAATAAACACTATCTAAAGTCCCCTAATATTTTTGTACTAATGCACTGTAAAAAAAGTCTTGTTTTTACAAAAAAAAAAAAATTGTCAATTTGTGTGAGCCAGAAAAATTCAAGAGAAAACAAACCGACACAATGGGGCACATTCTAGTGAATGACACCCATACCTAGGCAAAATGTAAATGAAAATGTATTTATAGTTATTCATAACGTACAAACACTCATCAATAAGAGTAAAAATCAACTCATTCAAAGACTTTAAATAGCACAGTAGTTAGAGACTTAACTCTTTCCGACCGAGCTATCACGATCGTGCGGGCACAAAAGAGAATATTCAAGCTCTTCAAAAATATCGATACCGAAGCAGCAGACTTGTCCATTCGTTATTTGTATATAAAAAAAATACTTTGTTTTTAAGGAGTTGCTGGCATTGATGCTGTTTAATGCATATTTTTTTCGATAAATCTAAACATTTCGTTTCATAATTTTAAATTTTATTAATTAATTTTTTGATTACCAGAGTAATTTTGTAAGTATAAAGTATTAAAGATACACCTCATCCAGTATTTGTCGACTCTGTACTCTAAGCTCATATATTAAACCAAGAATCAATCAATAAATATTAATTCTTGGTCTACATTAAATGATAAGTAGATTTCAGTGCTGGATGTTATTCTCCAATAATAGCCTATTTAATTTTGTCCCACCCAAAGTAAAGACCAACTTCCTAAGCGAGAGCTTATTTCTGTGTTAATAAAATTCATTTTTTTTAAATTTATATTCATAATAAATAATTTTACAAACTGTTTTTACTTGATAAATGTATTTTATGATAAAAACAAGATCAACATTTAAAAAAAAGTAGCACATTATACAAAGGTTGTAGATTCCTTTTTCGTAATACTTTCGTTATTGACTTCATTTGACTCGCAAGTCACCTGAGAGTAGACCCATAACCCTTTCCGACCGAAGCTATCACGATCGTGCGGGTGTAAAAGAGAATGTTCAAGCTCTTCAAAAATATCGATACCGAAGCAGCTGACTTGTACCATTCGTTATTTGTATAAAAATGACTTTGCTTTTAAGGAGTTGCTGGTATTGATGCTGTTTAACGAATTTTTTTCGATAAAACTCAAATGTAGAGTTAAAATTTTAAATCAGCGCCATCTGACCGCCGGTCTTAAAGGAATAAACAATGTACCGTCTTCAGTGCCCAAAATTCGATGAATGAACGAAAAAAGACATGCTAACTAAAAACTATAAAAAATATATAAAAAATATTTATAAGACACTGGTGCCAAAAAAAAAACACAAAATACAAATCCAAGAAAATAAATCTTAGGGGAGACCGGGGTAAGTTGCCATGAGGGGTCAATCGGCATTGTGATTTTAAAAAATGTCACTGTTGATTAAGAGCGCTACTGAGCCTGTCACATGATCGTCATTTAAACGTCCAACTTGCATATGAACGTCAGTTGGATCCAGCCATTGCCCTTAGAGGAAAGATAGAAAAAGTGATTTTCATATAAGTAAGTAAAATTTTGATTATTCGGTGTTTGTCGTTTTGTACAGTGGTATAGTTATTCAGGGATAACATTCACAAGTTTTTAGTATCTTTGGGCATTTAGCTAAGAGGTCATAAGTCCATTTCTGCTGTAGTTGATAAACAATTGTATTGGTCGCCATGTTTATTTTACTTGATCTATTTGGGTTAGTTGGCATAGGGACTCGGAAGCTAGGTGACCTGGCTGGGTATGCCAACTTACCCCGCAACAACGGGTAAGTTGACATAAGTATGCCAACATTCATAGCGACCTAATTTTAATTAGATATGGGCTACTTCATAACAATAAAATATTATTTTTATCTATACATATATAAATACGGAATGCGTTTTCTTTTCTCAGTCATAACTCAATAATGGCTGGACAGATATTAACTTTTACTTTAGATACTTTTACGTAGATTTGCTAAACTCAGAGTTTTAAAAGATCGAGTATTGTAAGATCGCAAAAGGAAAAATGAATTCTACGAAGGGGTACCAGAGGGTATTGGAGGATATGGGATAACGCGGCAGGTTTTCAATCCTGAACAACAATTTGCTTTGAGTGAATTCCTTTTTAAGGCAAGTGACATATACTTTGGCCTGAGCCCAAATGAGGTAAGAAAGTTGGCATATCAATATGCAGTTGCTAATGGCATTGCACATCCTAGTAGTTGGGACTCAAAATAATCAGCATATGTTGACTGGTTTTCTTTTTTCCTAAAACGTCAGCCACAACTTTTAATACGCACCCCCGAGGCCACGAGTTTTCTTGAACGTCCAGTTTCAACCCACATAATGTTCAAAGATTTTTCAACCTCCTACAATCAGTAATGAACCAACATTCGTTTATCGCCCAGGACATATGGAATGTTTAATTTTAAGCAGATCAACATTCATTCCCATTACAACTTACATAAAGACGAGTAAAAACGCTTGCCTCACATCTTTTGCCAACTTACCTCACTACCTATGCCAACTAGCCCCGGCTCCGGGGTAAGTTGGCATAGTTTGACTGGACAAAGAAAAACTTTTTCACAGAAAGGGGCAACAATATATTTAATCAATTGTATGTGTGATTTATAGCCAAAATGTTTACCTACATTACCCACTTTTTACATTTCAAATATCTTCAAACCAAAAAATTAGAAAAATTTTAAAGTGCCAAACTATGCCTACTAAACCCGGTCTCCCCTATTTACTAATTTATTTGTGGCGTCTACAAATGCAAATTACTGTACTTCACACTGTACCAGTAACTGACACTTTGTATTTAATAACAGAGACTATGTTTGTAAGCCCTCTCTCTTTTGATTTTACTTGATATGATTTATTTTACGAGTAGCTACCTTTTGTTTTTATGTTTTGTTGATGTTTGGATGATTATTGAAGTTTTGTAGCGTTTAATGCTTAGTTGTGTTATCATTAAAGCACAGAACGTTTGCGGATAAGAAGTAGGCCAAATATCCAGCAAATATCCTAAAAAAAATAAGGATGTGGTATACTTCTAAGAAATTGAGCTCTATATGGGAATTATATATTGGTATTGTAGTAGCAGGAAGATATAAAAAAAAACGAAAGGATGTTAGTATTTCTAACAATGTTTGGCTCTTGGGAACCGGATTAGCTTATCCGTTTTGAGAATCTCACCAAAAAAAATCTTATCAAGTAAAAACCCATAAAATAAACATATAGCAAGTCAAATATTTAGTTTGGAACATATACCCAAAATTAACAAAATCTTCTTTGACACAAATTGGGTTTAGTTCTATCGCTATCAACCACTTCATAATGCCACCCGGTTTATCCCTCAACAGCATACACACCTTCTTCCTGCCTCAACCTCCACAAAACCGCATCTAGATATTTCTTTGTGAAGTCGGAATTAATTTCCATAAAGTTTGACACGTGTCAAAGTTGATACATGAAAACATTTTTAACAAAGAATTTCGCATAGGTAAGGAAATAAAAGTTGGTGTGGGAAGTTTGCTCAAATTGATATAGCGACTCGCGTTGCATTACGAAGAAGACAATAATGGAAGTTGAGCGAAAGTAGGGAGCCATTTTTCTGGGCGGTGAATACTGTGGAATAAATCATGCTCAAAATTGACATTCAAGAAAGAGATTGCGTCAAAAACATGACTCATAAGCTTGGGAAAGTAATTAAACAACTCTCAAATTTATACTTTTATTTAACGTTAAATATTTTATACTAATTTATGCGTCGCTCGGCTAGTATAGGGGTTTCGACCCTCGCTTACCAAATGTGGGGGCCGGGTTCGAATGTTGGGTAAGGCATCGATATTTGTGTTGTCCTGAGTACATGCGGAGAACGTGATCGTTGAATATGCGGGTCCGAAAGTCCTGTGGTCTGTCATAGCGCATTTTAACATGGGTGCAGGCCATCTCGGAGTAGAAGTCAGACATCCACCCTCTCATGGGTACTCAAAGCCCTGCGCCAGCGGATGCTACTGCAACCCTCTTTCCTTCCAGGCTAAGGCCTGGAGTCACAAGACAACAACAATTAATTTGTGCAAGAGGGTATTCAATGCTGTATTGATACATCTTATTGTAAGTACTTTTTTACAATGATCGTTCAAGTGGTATTCGATTGGCTTAACTTATTCATGAGACGAAAACAAAGCTATTTAATGACGACTCAATAGAATGTGTTTTGTTGTGTGTAAAAAGTAGCAATAAAAATTGAGAAAAAACTAGTACTATACATAAACATAACATAGTAGATATATTATATAGATAGACCTTAGATATTATTTATATCTAAGGTACTGATATTTATAAATTGGCAAAAAAAACAGCTTCATAAGCTTTATTCTAAATATTGTAAGTTTCAATCGTTAAAAATAATAATTTTGATAGTTAATCCTTTAATCTCATTAAATATGGATTTGCATTATAGTTAGTAAATTGTACTTGGATTTGAGTTATTAATTATATTACCAGCACTGATGCTTGTTGTTTTCATAAACCAATAAATATATGCTTAACACGAATTGATTTTGTTTTCTAAAATATTAAAACCGAAATAAATATTTGAAGGATATTTGCAGGATCTAGTTGCAAAACTCTCGTTCTCCGAAGTATAACTAGATATAGGGTCCGGTCTATTCATTGGCGACTTCGTTCCATTGAATTTACTGCTGTCAAAATTTGTTTAAGAATGGACGGGCTATTTTTTTTTTATTAATCTTAGTTATACTTTAGATAATTTGAGTTTTGCAACTAAGACATTCATTTAAAGAAGTATAACATACGAAATGAAATAATGATATCATAAAAATGTATCCCTAAATACATTTCACTAAGAAAAATCAATAACAAAGCCACGGATATTCTAAACATATTGAAATTCGCCTCAGGTAAGAAAACAGTTCCGATATGCAGATAAGTCGTACATTGTTGGATATATTTTATAAGGTTTAAAAAGATTATGTTAAAGAAAATTGAATAATAAATTAATGTTTACATTCTTAAAAGTATTTACTTCAGATATTGTGTGGTTTTCACAAATAAGTTTCTAGAAATTCAATTTTTTTTTGTTTGTTGAGACGGATTATTATTTATTATTTTTAATTAAGATAGATACAAATAAAGTAGCATAATTTTTGAGGGCATATGTAATTTGTAGTTAATGCAAATAGTAAATATATTCATTTGAAAGATGTCAATTTTATTAAATCGAACAAATTTCATTTATTAAGGGGGTATAGGACACAAAATCTTCAAAAAAATCAAAAAAATTATTATTATCATAAAAAAAAACACAGATATTTTAGAATAATTTAAAACAAAAATTTTATTTATATCTGCAGTAGAACGTGAGATGTGTAGTTTTTTGTGTCACGACATCTGTGTTGGCCAACCACGTTTATAATCTTTGCTTCCTCGTAATATTAGATAGGAATAACGTTATCGAATCCTTAGTTGTTCGGTCGGTTTGGAGCGCTTCAGTAAGGAAAGTGATAAACTTCAAAGCTGTTTTTCTCCTTGATCGTGTTTTCGATGATTTTTTGACTTTAAATTGATATAACTCAAAATCTACTGCCCATAGAGTGTCAAAATTTTTTACTCATATTTGTCAAACATATATCTTTAATTTGTCTTTAGGGATTAGTTGTAAATAGTTTATTTTTTAATTTATTAATTTTTATAAAAAAAGTGAACCTGTGAAGTTATTAAAATAAACTTCAATATTTTTTTTAAAAAAAACTATGGCATATATGAAAAATTGGTAAAGACAGTTTGTTAAACACATTTTTCTGTTTATAAAAATGCTAAATATTTGTTTGCCAATAAATAAGTTTTTGACTTATAACAAAAATAAGAGACATCACTTTTTGACACATTTTATTTTTTTAAAAAATAAATAATGATAATTTAAAACCTTTGACTATCTAAAAGTGTAAGTATATTTAGTATACATTTATGGAAAAAAAATTATATTGATATCTGCAATATTAAAGAAAAAAGTTGAAAGTGTCCCATACCCCCTTAATACATAAATATATTATTTTAGGTGCTAGATTAAATGATAACAGTTGCTCTGTGGAGTCATAGATGACTTTCTTCACCACTGGCACTGACCAAATACCATCTAAATTCCTACCAATTAATGATGCCTTTACCGTCGTCTTATGCTGTTTATGTACCTAGAAACTGTAAATATCACTTAACACGTCGGATGCTGAGGATGCGCGAGCGCGTCCGGTGGTTCCGATTCATCGATAACAGCACATTCTGATAAAATTCGTAGTACTATTTCGCCAACCGTTCTTAAGAGTTCAAGTTCGTTTGTAAACTCGATAAACATGGTGGTCTAGTGGTTACACGAACTAGTAATCCCAGATGTTACTGATGAATTTCCATCCATAAATTTTAAAGCTTTATGCAGCTTTTGTGTTATTTCGAAGTTTATATTTTTCCTATTGATTACAAATATAATAATACAGCCATAATTCTGTAGGGATGTTAACATGTTGACTGCCAGTCACTTTGAGTTAGATTTATAGTTAATGACCTCACGTGGAATTAGATTATACCCAGATGCCAACATAATTATTATAAGAAATATGATTAAAAAATAGTTATAAAAGATAAATATGTGATTAAGTATTATTTAAGTTTTTCATTGAAGAATTTTATAATTACGTGCCAGCGCGTGATTGGCCCTGAAAGGTCAAATTTTTCGCCACTGTCACTGTTATAGCTAAAATCACTTGGGTTCTCGTCTGATAATTCAGCCAACAAATTTACAATTTCGTTACTTGTAATAGCCTTGTTATTGTGATTTTTTCTTCTTTTGGGAAACGAAGGCCCAGCACCACCATCTGAACGACTCATCACAAAATTCCTTTTTCAATTTTTTTTATTAATTTTGTAACCAATATCGTCTCAAGTGTAGGGCGACCAGACACCAAACATACTGCATTTCTCAGTGCAGTTTAGTTTGTTATTGTTCGATTCCCACCTTTGCCCTGGGTTTAATTCCTTTCTCTGTGTCAGTAAAAATCCTTTTTGTGTCGGTCTCACTTGACAAAGGCATATAAGAGGGTCTATGACCAAGCACACAAGCCGGAATTGTATATGTACAGCTGCGGAAATAAAAAAAGTACCACTAGTGATTATTTCTGCCGTTAGTCACCCTATAGAATCGGACCTTTTTGAAATTGTAAACAATTAACATTCTGAGTTAATTGCATGACACAAAATTTGCATAAGGGGTCAGCTTCATATTAAAATTGTTACTAACTTTAAAATTTCCAATAGTAACACCCCTTTTTGAGTCCATATTTCAAATCTATGACCCATGTTAATACGAAATGCCAAATTTTGTTAGTTTTTAAGCATTATTAGGGGAGTTAGAGACGTGCAAAGTTTAGGTCCCATAATGTTAAATGAGTTGCACATAAAAAACTATCCCAATCTATAAATAATTAAGATAATGAAACGAATTTTTTACTGAAAAGAAATTATAATAACCCAAACAAAATGCATTCAATATTGGAGTATTTAAAACAATTTTTATATTTTTTAATATTTATAATATTAATTTTTTTAAAAAATATGAATAGAAACCCCTTAATATTTTTATAGAAATAAATTCAAAACAGGAAGTTTAAGCGAAATCCCAATTTTTAAAATTTTTTATTCATAATTTGCTGAGTAAATCCCAAAATATTTTTTAATTACCCTTTAGGAGACTGTGTATAAGATTACATGCGTAATTGATAAATAAAGACGGTCTTGCATGCATGCTTGCTTGTCATTTAGAGTTGGTCCCCAAAAGATCCATAAGTGATTCGATTGAATAACTCATCTAATATTCATTCAAATGTAACAAAAACTTAGATTTAAGGGTTTTCGAGAGTGCTTAACATTTCTAAGTTATTAAAATTGGGTGTTGCTATTGGAAATTTCAAAGTTTGTAACATTTTTAATATGAAGACGGCCCATTATGCAAATTTTGTGTCATGCAATTAACTCAGAACGTTAATTGTTCACAATCTCAAAAAGGTCCGATTCTATAAGGTGACTAATGGCTGAAATAATCACTAGTGGTACTTTTTTTATTTCCGCAGCTGTACCTACCCTACCCTAGTTTGTAATTGGCTAATCCAACGTAACTGTAGTGTAAGTCACGATTTAAGAGGAGATAAAAAGATTTTTTAATTAAAAAAATAAATCAATTTAAATCAAGTGCATTACATTATTTAGTTATAATGGGTGTAGATCAGCTATTCCACAATTTTTTTTCATTTAATGTTAAAAGTTGTAGTAAAAATCACTTTTTTGCCGGGTAGCTTCAGTTATCGACGTTAATTCAACCTAACCTTGTAATTTTACGATCTCATACTAAGATTTTTACTTTTTCGAAAATGAAGAAGAGTTAGTTTATTTCCATCGTAACGAACTGGTTTTAGAAACAGTATGTTCTTCTACTTTACATCAGCATCTATCGATGAACATTTTCCATCGTTATCGCCGCAGCCAAAGTGTTAAACCATAATTATGTGTAAAAGATAACAGTTAAATTGTAGAAAACACTTCGTTTAAAATGAAAATATTATCTTCTTATGCTGTTTTTTTTGGGTACCTAGAAACTCAAAATTTTGTGTAAAACATGATCATGTAGATAATATAACAGTTACATGGTAGAATACACATCACTCAAGGTGGAAGCACTTTCTTCGACACCAACCGAATACCATCCAAATTCTTCCATTTTTCGGGGTCTTAAGCGAGGTCTTACAATGTGCATGTACCTGAAAAATCAAAATCTCATTTTAACCACGATCATGTATAAAAGATAACAGTTACATAGTAGAAAACACATCGTTCAAATGTGGAAGCACTTTTTTGGCACCGACCGAATACCATCGAAATTCCGACCATTTTTGATGTCTTTGACGTCGTATGCTGTATAAGTACCTAGAAAATCAAAATGCCATTTATACCACGATCATGTATAAAAGATAACAGTTACATAGTAGAAAACGCATCGTTCAAAGGTGGAAGAACTTTCTTCGACACGACCGAATACCATGGAAATTCCGGTCATTTTTCGATGGCTTAACCAACGTCTTATGCTGTTTGGGTACCTAAAAATCAAAATCTTATATAAACCATGATTATACATTAAAGATAAAAGTTCCATAGTAGAAAATGCATCGTTCAAAGGTGGGAGCACTTTCTTCAGCATCGACCGAATACCATTGGAATTCCGACCATTTTTCGATGTCTTAACCGACGTCTTATGCTGCTTGGGTACCTAGAAACTCAAAATCTCATTTAAGCCCTAGTCTTCATCCTCCATGAACCCCCTGAGTGGAATGAATGCCACATTACGACATATCCCGTCCCCTCCAACCCAGACCAGGGGATGACAAATGACCTGGTGACAATTGACCATCCCAGTGTAGAAATACTTGGTGACATCCCCTGCTCTCCGGTTTATCTCCGTCCCCACATGGCCGTTCCTTCACTCTTGGGTGGGCTCCACTGTGACTTCACTGCCATGGCATACTTTGGGAATAGTGTAACTGGCTAAAACTTGCTTTATAAGCCAACGTTTGAGTGGTAAAACACACTTTCATATGCATATCAATTGATTAATAGCTGTCGCCTATTTAAAATCTAATTGCTAGTGTGTGACGTAATATAGATAATAGTCAATATACACATCGACACTATGAAGGTTTGAATTTCAACACCTCGAGAAGACTCTTTTCATTAATACAGGAAACATGATATCGCAATGGTGAAAATCTAGTGTAATAGTTGTCACTATAAAACAAAGTGGTTTATGAATATGTGGTATAATTAATGATGTTTTTCCAATATGTATATTTGCTTGTTCTTTCTGCTCATTTAAACCCAAAGTAAGCTAAGTTTTCTTACATCTTTGTCAAAGAACCGAAATTACTTCTTTCATTCAGTAGCATACACTTCGGCATCGTGACAAATTGAACTGCGTCTGATTAATGTTTGGTCGCCCCGATCCATTTTGTCAGGCCCCGGCATTAGTCTGTTGTTTGGCAAAGCGCACTTTTGGTTGGAGAACTTCAATTAGAGGATACGCTGTACATACCGAGAATGTAGCCATGGGTAGAACTGGTAGGATAGCTATTCAACTTGTATATGTCTGAAAAACCTCATTGAAATGTTAGTTTTAATGATTTAAAATATATTATAACAAAATATTGAAGAGAAAAAATGGTCACGATGAAATGTACTTACGTTTCTGAGCTCTAATTTTGTATCTGCATAAGACTAAAATATTTTTTCGGACACTTTTTCTGTTGATAAAAATTATTAAAGGATCCTAGTTTTTGTCATTCCCTATTTAGTTTATATGATTTTACTTCATTATATTTTTAAAGAAATTATGATTTTTCTTCCTTTTTGTCAAGGAATTGTAAAATTAAGAAACTGAGCATTGCTGAAACCCTTTATGGTTTAAAAATTACTATATCATGCCTGCAATGAGGAATTAAGCATTTTTTTTGGTTTTTTTTAAATTTAATCAGAATGTTGAGAAACTAAATCCAAAATATGCCTTCATTCTGCTTATTATTTACAAAATACCAGAAGACTTAAGGTGGGCGATCTAAAAAGAACGCGTAAAACAACGCCGGAACAGAAAAGCAGATAGTGACGTAGCCCGTGCCCACGTCCGGGCATGAGCTTTTGTAATTTCTACATATCTTCTCCGAGATTACAGCGGTAAAAGAGTTTTTAATTTCAATAATTTGTAAGTGATATTTTCTTAATTGTATATTCGATTAGAAAATTTGAATACGGACTTGATTCTAAATACAGATTCAAAATATTTTTGCTGTAATTATTCACTGCTATCGATGTTATAAAGAAAAACGGGTTTGTCTTAAAAAAAAAAAAACTCTTTAAAAATTTCTCAACGAGCAAAATTCCATAAATATAAAAATTCTCTGCGTTAATTTTACTACAATTTACGTAATTTCTTCTGAAAATTCTTTTATTCCTATCATGTTTTAATTTTACTAATGGAAGTGTTATTATTAGTTACTCTTTTAAAATATTTCGTTATTCGAAAAAAAAATGTACTTAATTTCGCAAATATTTTTATGGGTTGCAATTGTTTAGCTTCATTTTTGTTTCTATGTTAAAAAAATAATGATCAAAAGTTAAAAGATTTATTTCGATTGGAAATTAAAATTACTTTCCAAAATAGCATTAGATCAATCGTTCTGCGAATTTTCAAATACCTTATTTAATTTTAATAAATTAAAGACTTAAGAGATAAATCATATTCATTCATTAAAATATAAATTATTCTCCAGTGCAATTTATTATTTCCAAGTAGAAGGGACGATCAAAGGAAATAAATTCGTAACATAAATTTAATTTTGTGTCTCAACTATTTTTTACCCTAATATATAGTTATAATTTGCTCAAGTATCCAATAAGAAAAGAAAAAAAAATTAAACCTAAATCTCAATTTGGGGCGTAGTGAGTTAAATGTAAAATTTCTCTTTTACTTATGTTTTCCGTTAAAATTGATAATATCACATTAAAAATCATTTATATAAAACCAATCGTTTACCCTTTAAGACCGAGCTACCTCGAACATGTGGGTATACAAGAGAATGTCCGAGTTTTCAAAAATAGCGATACCAAAGCAGATGACTTGTACCAGTCGTTATCTCTATATAATATAAAATTGTAATTGTCGTACGCTTGAAAGCCACGTGACTTACACGGCTTCAGCCAATCAGAAACGTCAGAAACGCGGAAAGTAAGTGTGGCCGGTGTGCTTGTTTTGTGCCAGGGCTGCTTCAGGTTGCATTCCGTGTCTTTGGTAGAGAAAGTTTCTTAGCGCTAGAACTACGTGATGCCCTAGGGCAGTCCCACGGAAGCTAGCTTATGTTCCAACTATTGGCATCGGTCTTGAGATTCCGGCCACGGATCGTAAAAACCATAATGGGGCCCGGATGGCCGAGTGGTAAGCATCGCAGGCCAGCAGTCTGCGTGCTGTAACGGGCGCGGGTTCGATTCCCGCCTTCGCCCTGGGTGTATTTCCTCTCTTTGTGACAGTAAAAAATCTTTCTGTGTCTGTCTTACTTGACGAAGACTTATAAGCGACTCACTGAGCAAGCACACAAGTCGGAATATATATATGTAAAATACCCCCCCCCCCCTACCGTAAAACCATAGAGTTAGGAAAGAGAATAGAGCGGTCTATACGTATGTGTGCAGTGGCGCAGAAAAGAAGCAGGCTGGAGCGGTGCATCTTGGGATACTCAGTGACAGTTTCCATAGTTTCGACTACTATGTTATGCGCGGTAGCTGAAAAAACTGCTAAAGCGGTGCATCTTGGGCTACCTCAGTGCCGGTTTGTTATGAGCAGTAGCTCGAAAAACCTGACAACCTTGCTTCAATAAATTTGAATTGATAGACCCAAAGACATTAAATAGAATGGACTGCGCTTCAATAGTAAAGCAGCTTAGGGATGGAAAACTGAAACCGTTTTTTTAAACCGGTATTTTGGCCCCGGTTTTGACAGAAAAAAAAGTTTTTTATAAGGCCGGTCTGAACCGGAAACCGGTTTTTTAGGGAAAAAACCGACGGAAACTCTTTTTTTCTCAAAAACCCTTTGCAAATTAGCATTATGTCCTAAACATCACAAATCGCCAAAAGGTGAAATGTTGCTACATATGGCAACTTAACGTTACCGTTGCGTTACGAACTATTCGAAATTGTCGCCAGACCTGAATATCAGCTGGCCAGCCGAAGTAGCGACTTGCAGCTATTTCCAAGTCACGTGGGTTTCTAACAATCCCAGTCGCTTGGTGTTTTTTTTAATGTTTTGCAGGCGATCTTTTGCGCAAATTTCTGATTTTTTTCTTCTGGCTTTTATAATAAATATTTAATTACATTCTTTTAATCTCTGAGCATGTAAACAATCGTGAATGTCTTAATTCAGTAACGTTTTGTGCAATATGCCAAATGCTTGTGCAATTCCTAATTGTAAAGAGAGGTATAAAAAAAGGATTTGTCACACACCCCTTCACAAGTAAAATTTATATAGTTCTGCATACTTTTAGTAATTGCGTTTTTTATAAACTATACTTTCTATCGAGGGAATTCATTCTAAAAGCTCTTTTATACTGAAGAATCATATTCATGATTAAGTCAACGTTGTTAGAATTCTAATTATAATTAATCTTTTGGGCGGTAGCTGAAAAAATCTGCTAAAGCGGTGCATCTTGGGCTACCTCAATGCCGGTTTGTTATGAGCAGTAGCTCGAAAAACCTGACAACCTTGCTTCAATAAATTTGAATTGATAGACCCAAAGACATTAAATAGAATGGACTGCGCTTCAATAGTAAAGCAGCTTAGGGATGGAAAACCAAGTCAATTAAATTAATGGTCTGGAAATTGGCAGCTTAGAAGTAGAATATTTTTGGTACAATTTGGTAAAAAAAAGCTGTTTTGCAATCGTAGTTTTTGAGTTATTTATATTTAACCCTTTCAGTCCCAGTGATGCCGTTTGGAATCATCACTTTCAAAATTTTTTTTCAAAATGTTTATGTCCCGTTATGACATCCTAACACACATCATTCGATTCTTCACACTTTGTTCTATAAGACAATATTTTATATTAATCTCAATAGAAGTCAGAACTACTATTTTTTTTATTTATTTAGAAAAAAGCTAAGAAGCGTTTCACCTGATTTTTGAAAGTTCACTTCAGTTCCACATATTTAAAACACAATTTAAACTATTTCAGTTAAAATAATTACTATTTTTTTTAATAATATGGTCAGATACCTTAAAATATATAACTCGAAGGGTTTTTAGGTAATATATATTTTTATTTTGTTTTTTCCACAGTAACACAATTTTGGCATCATTTCAAAAACCATATAAAAAAAAAATGATTTCTTTTCTTATGGAACTCTTATTTTGACCTAAAATAAGCTTATTTTGTGAATATCAGATGCTTCTGTAGTGTAGTAAATTTTTGGGACTGAAAGGGTTAAAAAGTCGAACATTTGTTGAATTTGAAATATATTGATGAGTTTTAGAAAGCTGGGTATATTCCATGTGAAACAAAGGAAAAAACAATATTTCAAAAAGACCTATTTGATTTTTTTAATGCGCAGTCCTTCCTATTTAAATGTCTTTAGATCGACCCCTTTGTTCCTACTTCTTAACTCCATGGTAAAAACAGCCGAAGCCGATGCATCTTCCCTTTTTCGTCTGGCGCACTCTCCCCGCTGGTCGGGACCTTTTAACTAATATATCTTCCCGATTGTTCGAATTAATTTTTGCAGTATGAAATTAAAAATATTGAATTAGTAAACAGTGAATGAATCACAAATTCAGTTCTTTAAATGTTTTTTGTGAAGATAAAACGCACTGAGCCAATCGTGGTAACTAAATAAGCTTAAGAGTTTGACGTCATCGCATCGACCAATCAAATCGTCTTTAACTGGTAATGAATAATTTATGTTTAATGAGCAGGAAGCATGTTTTATTCAATGCAGATTGTATAGATGAGTATTCCTGCATTGGCAGTACCCTTTAATTAGTCTAAAATTTTTGTTTGCGGAGCAAACAAAGAGAAATTGCGTAGCAATTTTAGGGGGTTGTCGAGCGGAAGCAAGCAAGGGCGAAAATCCCTACCGGCCGCGAAGCGGTCAATGGAATTGCGCAGCAATTCCGGGGGGTTGGCGAGCGATAGCGAGCAGGGGGCGGAGCCCCCTAGTTTGTATATAAAATATGACTTGGTTCTTAAGAAGATGCTATCATTGATGCTGTTTACAGCAACTTTTTCTATAAAACTCTTAAAATTTAGTATTATAAACTTAAATCAGTGCTATCTGAAGGGGTCCTAAGTTTTTTTTAAAATAAGTTGGATTATACATTTAACTTATAAATGCTTCTAACAATTTACGCAGAATAAGGATAACATTAAAAAGTTTTTCACGATATTCGAAAGACACGATTTTGATGTAAAATTTATCCTGTTGTGACATATTTTTTATAATAAATGTGCCTTATAGCATCCCTGATATAATATATTATTATATTATTTATGTTATTGCCAAATTCCAAATGCGATTTATTAAACATATCCTAACACCTATTCTAAAAATACTATCAAAACCTGCTTTGCTACAGAAAAGCAAATAAGTCAAAATAACTTCAATGGTAATTTAACTTCAGTACAACTATTAAAGTTTTAGAGCTGGTACTAGAACTGATTTCGTAAAACATTAGTATAATTTGTTAAATTGGACATAATTCTTTAGGGAACGTCCTGATTTAAAGACATGTCACTTTGATCTTGTTAGACATACCTTTCGCTTCAGATAATGCTAATCTGACTTCCACTTAAATTAACTTAACATGTGAGCTGAATTCACAAATGCTTCAAGAAGAATCACTTTGATCCCTATAGAGTGTCTTTTAAACTAAATATTTAAAATATTAAATATATACTACATACATAAAGCTAGCATATATCGGACTGCATGGTTTTTATGTTATGCCATCTATATAATTTACGCTTCATAGTATAGTCGCCAAGCCATGTTAACTTGAAACATGGTACAACTTTTATTTTATGTTTGATTCTGGCACTATTAGATATACTGAATCAGAATATGAGGGATGCCAGATTGGTACCTTGGGTAACTTAAACTATTTAATTTTAAAAGTCAAAGAGTCCAAAAAACAGGGGGCCCAGATGGCCGAGTGGTTTGGACCATTACGCTAGCAGTCTGCGCGCTGTAACTGGTGAGGGTTCAATTCTCGCCTTCGCTCTGGGTGTTTTTAATTTCTATGTTACAGTAATTCTTTCTGTGTCTGTCTTGCTTGACGACAGCTTATAAAGCGGGTCTCTGGTCAAGCACACTAGCTTGAATGCATCTACCCCAAACCCCTACCCCCCAAAAAATCAGAAACCACCCATTTTATTGAGAATGAAAAAAGGTTGGTTCACCAAAGTAAAATTATTGTTGTTTAATTAATGTTTATATGTAATATAATGGTACTAGCTCCTATATACCCGGCGTTTCATGGGTGCACTCTGAATAACGGTGATTTGTGTTTTATGTAAACTTTTATTTTCTATTAACCAGACCTCTTCTCTACTGGTCAGAAACCCCATCATAATTTATTTTATTAAATGTTTTTGAAATTTGAAAAAAAAATTGATAAATTCTAAGCTTACAACAATGCACAATGCTATTCCTACGGAAAAATCTGTTCATATGTTTTGTACTCGACGCACTTGACTTTGACTACAAAATTTAATATTTGTTGTTATGTTAATAATCACTTTCATTAATTATTATATCATTCAGCAATAAAGGTTTCAAATAAATTTATATTAAATTATGTTTCAAAAAATTTGTTTCTATCGAGTGACAACACGTTCTATTGAGTGAGTTAAACAAGGTTTCCAAATTCAACCACATGTGCTTATCTATGAAAAAACTCGCCTCACTAGTTCATCTTTCATATTAAATATATTTCAACTACTACTTATGTTTTAAGAATATAGTAAATACTATTTTTTCAATTTGAAATCATAGTCTTTACTCAGATGGAATGATACTAAAAACTTCATAAGAAAATAAAGAACTTTTTTATAAAAATAAATGCAATTTGATTTTTACAGACGAGCCTTTTAAATTTATTTAAAGAAGTTTTTTTTTCGGGAACTAAATAAAAAATTATATGTGCAACAACGAATTGTAAATTTTTGGAAAATGTAATTATTTTAATTTATAAAAAAGTACTTTTTGTAGTTACAATTATTATATTGCTTTACTTCAATTCGATGTTAATTAAAGTTAATTCATATCATATACTGTATTTCGTATGTTTGAAAGAATTTAATCTTCTAGAATTTATGAAATAAAATCCCAAGGAATAAAGGATAATTAAGTATATTCTTTCTAAATTACTTCACTGATCTTTGCTGATACAACCATTCAAGAAATTTTTCATTTAACAGATTTTTAGTCTAGATCCGAAAAAGAACGAAAAATTCGCAGCTGAGAGTTGTCTTTCATTTAATGAGAAAATTGCAAAAAAAGGTTTTTGAATTATACGTATTCCATAATGAAAAGTTCAAGTGGGCAGTTCAGTAAGAGCAAAGGAAATTGCATTTATTATAAGGGAACCCCGGGGAGTTCCTGATAGGTTAGACAAAAGAGAAACAATTTTTTCTCTTCTTTTGAAATCGGGGGTGCTCTTTAGATATCGGTGGATAGTCTTTATCCAGGAACTTTTGTGCACTGGGCAGTAATTACTTGTAAAATTCTTTCTAGGGTTTTTATTTTACCGTTAGTCAGATATTTCTAATGAGTATTCAGGCGGGGAAAAGCCCATTTAACGATAGTTCAAGAAATATACAATGAATACGGCAATTTGCGTTGATTGTAAAGTGCAGTATTGTAACCGAAATTGATAAAACATTTCTAAATTTTATAAATCTTTAATGAGAATTCCGGTGGAAAAAAGTTATTCAATCGTTAATTGCATCGAAAAGTTTTATACCTTATCCTAATGATACATACTTAAGAACAGTTTCTATTATCGCAGAAAATTGATAAAGATAGCAATTTGTTTAAAATCTTTAAATGTTTCAAATAATTATCGCAATTCTTTAAAAAAATAATTTTTTTTTATCTGTGTAGTATGTGTTATCATGTGGCGTTTTTAGAAATACGGCAGTGGGTGAGTGTAACAGTCCAAATGCCATTAATGATAATCTTATTAAATAAACAAATTAAGAAAATAAACATTAAATAAACAAATTAAGAAAATAAGCATTAAATAATTACGTAATGAAAAAGTTAAAACATGTTATAGGATATCACGTTTACTTAAAACAAGAGACAGACCGGAAATTGAAGAAAAATTATATATATTTTTTTTATTTCTGTAAAGACATCAATTGTTACAATGATTAGCAGTTAACCCTTTAAGACCCTTTCAGATAGCGCTGATTTAAGGTTATGAGTCTAAAATGTTAAGAGTTTTACCGGAAAAGTTGCCATAAACAGCATCAATGCCATACTCCTAAAATAAATTTACAACGTTTTTTTTTAAATCCGCTTTTCGTGTAATTTAATTTTTCACATCTAAAAGTATTCCGGGATATAAAGAAGGTTAAATAATATGTTAAACAAGTGGAAAGTCGGCGAATAAAAGGTTAAAGCTAAACACAAAGCCGGCCCATAATTATCTGATAATAAGAAAAGGTTTTGACACGTGAATAAGATAATATAATATCATAGGATAATACAAACAGATTACTAGACACTCGTTATTTTATTTCTTATGTTACGTCATTGAAATTACGTAAAAAATTGACAAAATTTTACATTGATAAGATTGAGTTAAAAAATACTGTTTAAGCAAAAATAAGTTTTTCGCATAGTTAAAAAAATTATATTTTTAAAAGACTTAATTTTTTTTGCATTTTAATTTTTAACTTTAAAACGTTGTATGTTATACCAGCATAATGTTTATGAAAAGCAACCATGAATTTTTTTGAACAGGTTAATTTTTCTTAGTAAAAAATAGAGTTAACATTAGTATTTCTTTAATAGTATTTTTAATAGTATTTTTTAATATGAATTTTCAACTTCAAAGAATCTTTTTAAAAAAATATTAATTCTATAAAAAAAACTCATTGCTATTTTAATAAGTAAAATGTAAAAGTAGAACACTGTATCGATAGAAAAAAGCCATTGGTATTTTTTTGGGGAGAAAATTAAAAATAAAGGTTTTTCAAAAAAAAAAAACCGTTCAAAATATAAATATGACATAACATAATGAAAAATATTATGCATTTAAAATTTATTGAGTTTTGGTAATTTAATTATAATAATTTGCAGTATTTGTTATTGAATTTAAACATTTTTGCTTGCATGAATTTTAGGACATGGTTCTTCCTTAGGAATTAGAAAATTTTTTCAAGAACGACACTTAAATTGAAAATACTTTTTACTATGAAATTAATATGGTTATTAATTTATAAAAGTAGTGAAATCGAATGTATATACTAGTTAAACATACCCAGAGTTGCTGGAACTGGAGAAAACAGTACACGACCTCCCGTTTTATCTTATCAATGTGAAAAGGAGTTATGATATAAACAAAAACTAATATATCTGGTAAATAATTACATGGTATGTTTCAATTTATTATTTGCTTTTTAAACAAATTTCTCGAAAACAATATAAATTATAAATCTCAGTTAGACAAGCGTTTGTGCAACTATCTTTCTTTTTCTCGAAAGTAAAATTAAAAAAAATTACAATTGTTTTCTCACAATAAGCATATTTTTTTTTTGTACTATGTGTAGAGGTTTATCAGAAAAATAAATAAAAAATCTGTCTGGCTGAAAATTTGTGGAGCTATGCTATAATGGCCGGTTTCGCGGCTTAGCCATTTGTTCTAAAATGTATGTAATCGAATTTTTTTTCTGAAATAAATAAATATATAAATATAACCAACTTCATTACATTTTGAATATTTAAAAATAGAGCTCTGTCAAATGTAACAAATTAATAAACCATGATCTAAACAATAATTGAAAAGGAAGATCATTATAAGTCAATTGAAAACTCTCACATACATATGAATTATTATTTAGGATTGGCATCAGTTTCTCCATTACATAACCCATATTTGAAGGATTCCTTAATTATACCTTGCTAGTTATAATCAAGTCTTTCGGTTAATCGATATTCCAATTTAACTTTTAACATTCAACTAGAAATATTGATTAGAAACAACTAATTTTATATGTTTAATGAAAGTAAACATAAATAAACAATTTTACTAATAGGGAATGTTATGTTATGAATTTCAGTTTGTAATATTCCAAAACCCTACTTTTCGTCTAAATTTTCGACAAATGAAGTCAATAATGAAGTTTTAACTAAAAAGAAAAAAAAAACAACTTTTAAGTATTTAATGAGCTGCTTTTTTTTTAAAGTTACTGTCGCGGTGTGCATTGAAGTTTAATTAGAATGTTTGTGATATCAAATAATATGTGTATATATATATAAAAATAAAAGAATTAATATACCAACACAATATAAAGGGAATATATATCAATCATTGGCATAGAATAGTGGTTAGTACATAATAATTAAAAAAGTGCGTTGTGTGATTTGAATAACTGGGGCTGCGACTATCCCTTTCAGGTTCCAGCAATTTGCCGAAATGATATTGCAATATAATCAATAACATAATATGAAAACAATAAACTGCTCTAAATAAGGAATCCCAAATTTTGTCTAAGAAAGCAAATTTATTAACCCAATTAAATGTGATAAAAATTAAAATTAAACAAGCAAAGATAACTATATCTGGATTTAAGGAATGGATTGAGGTTGGATGATGTAAATATATAAATAAAATCCCCTAAATTAAAAAAATTGTGGTATGTTAGATAACGCTTTCAATTGGGAGTGAATAACTATTTTAAATCAGACTCACGGATTGATGCTCAGACTTCCATGCTAGTCGATGTATCGAGACAGGAACACTGGGATCGGAGTGCTGGAGGTTGACATCGGAGAATGGCGGTAGGCTGGGATCAGAGTACTTCGGGCTGACGTCGGCGAGCTGCGGGTGGCTGGGATCAGAGGGCTGTGAGCGGCCAGGCCGTCGGAGAATTTCGGGAGGCTGGCATCTCAACGCTGGGAGCTGACGTCGGAGAGTGACGGGTGGCTGGGATCAGAGTGTTGTGAAGTTACGTCGACGATTGTCGGCTGGTTGGGAATTCCATGTCCCGCTATGGAGATGATAAGCTGGCGGAGCAGATGGACGCCGCTTGTAAGAGATTTTTTTTGTATTCGAAACTTTATTTTTTTTTATTCTTTTTAGCTCCTTTTCTTGGCAAGATATATATATATATATATAAGTCCGGTTTTCTTCCACGTCATGGTCCGCCTTTTCGTTGTGGGCGTCGTCCATTCGTACCATTGGATAAAATCTCCCTCTGTTTTATTGCCTCTGTCCAATAGAATCAGTGGGAAAGCCAGCTCTCTCCAGACATTTTTCGTAGAACTTCAAATAAGACCACCCCTAGTGAGTTTGTCGCCAAGTGTTCTCTCGCTGTCACTCTGACTGCAAAGTTAATGAATTTATAGCCCTACAACTGAAACTTTTTATCCGCGAGTCTCAAATCCCATTGTAAATTCCTTCGATACTGTGGGAATGGAATGGTAAAAAAAGGAGCGATGAATTTTTGTTACGATCAATTAATGCATCACGACAGTTACACCTAGTTATTATTATAAAACTATATAGCAATAAAAACATTATTTTAACCATTTTACAATAATTTATTGAAACATTTAAGTATGTTACATTTATCACATAAAAACCGTTTGTAAAACTATTTTATGTAAATAATACTTTTTAACTTTTTATTAAAATAGAAAGAAGCCTTCGATTGAAAAGTTTAGTCTTAAGACTAAACTTTTTAATCGAAGGCTTCTTTAAGTGCGACAAAATTAAATAGGTGTTTTCGGCAGACCGACATCCCACACTGAAATCTACTGATCATTTAAATGCATGCCAAAAACTAATATTTATTGATTCTTGGCTACATTATACATAAAGATTATCCAGATGCAATTAATTTATGCGCAATGTGAAGTAGCAGTAATACTTTATACTTACAAAATTACTCTGGTAGTCAAAACTTTTAAATTAACATACAATTATTGGATACAATGAAGAACTCTTTTAAAACAACAAGATATCAAAAGTTTTTAGAATTTAGTCGTTTCTTATTAATTTCAATACTCTATTTCATTAATGAATTTAAAAACAATTTTATAATGCAAAATTTGATTTTGCAGCTTTTACGTATGTTTAGTGATATTGAAAATAAGCTTTCTTTCATAAATATTTTATATTCATTGTTTTTATGTTATGTTCAATTAACTAATTATATAACAATTATTTTTCTAGATAAAATACATTTAATTTTCCTCATGTATAACATATTTTATTGGAAAAAGATTTAAAAATTCTTGGGAAAATTCATACTATTGTGAAAAATACTCAACAGTATTGTGAATATCCATTAGATGTTGTTTTATTATTCTTACAAAGTATCTTACGTCATTTTGTGACAGGCTAGATGCATGGTAATTGTAGAACTGTGTCAGGAGAAGAACATAAATCAAAGATAAAAATAAAAACGAAAAGTAATGTGCTGGTTTGAAGAAACTGTATTGGAATTTCCGTCAAAAATTTGATTATATTTATGTAAGCTAAAGTTGAAATCAAGTTTTTTTAAATATTCGCTTATTGAAATGAAAAATGGGTTTGATTATTTGCAAATATCTTTAAAAAAATGGAAAAATATTCAGTGCGAAGCTACTGAGAAGTTGATATACTGCATTAGAACATTTCAAAGTAGTATAGTTCGAAATTAAATTTTTGAATAAAACACCATACTTACCACCTACACCGAAATTCGAAAATCACATATGTCTAAAATTTTACTGTATCTTATATTGCTTCCACTTAAGCAATCTTGAATTAAAGTATTTAAGTTCTGCACATGCATAATACCGATCATATACCACAAGATTCACCTAACGCATGCCTTTCTTAAGTGGAAGCATGCCTCGAATGAATATATATTTATTCGGTGTGTTTAGTGTGTCGTGTTGTTGTTGAATCTTAGTTTGTGGAATAATATATATTCGTGGGGTACTATTCTAATTTTCAAAAGCTTATATAACATAAATATATTATAGGGGACAAATAGCGGATACAGAGGTAAATTCACGCATTTTTCACTCCACTTAAAAAGTGAAATCTCAGACTTATTTTGTATCTGAAAAACTAATACTCAGATTAATGTGCTCGATTAACAACTTCGCACTGGATGTTTAATATGCTTTCTCTCTTTGTGTCAGTAATTATTCTGTCTATGTCTGTCTCACTTTACAAAAGTTTATAAGTACGTAGGTTTCTGATCAATCGCCAAAACTGAAATATATATGTGCCAACCTATACGTACCTACCGCGTCACTTGACCAGGGTATTGAATTACAAAAAGTAATTGACTGTGCTACAGCTGCACGGGGACTAAAAATAGACAGTCGGAAAACGTAGAATTTAATGTCGTTATGTCTCTGTCCCAAGACTCTGATTCCAAAGACCATACGGCGATAGCGTACGATGTCGCTCGAAGTTCAATTGGATGACCGTTCAGTTGTTGACATCGTAACTCGACCAAGGTTCTAAATTACAAGGCAGTGTTAAAGCTCCTTATATAAGGAAGACTGGAAATAGACAGCCGGAAGCGTTGAATAACAATCTGCCCATCTTAACCTTTTATACGTCAACGTTCCACTTGTTGAACATATTATTTTACCTACTTTATAGCCCGGAATAATTTTAGATGTGAAAAATTAAATTACACGAAAAGCGAATTTTAAAAAATCGCTGTAATTTTTTTAGGGGTATGGCATTAATGTTGTTTAAGGCAACTTTTCCGGTAAAACTCTTAACATTTTAGTGTCATAACCTTAAAACAGCGCCATCTGAAAGGGTCTTAAAGGGTTAACTTCAAATAAGTGATACCGCTTTTTTTTAACTATAAACATAATTTTTAACTATCAACAGGCTATTTTATAACTATAAACATAATTAGTAATAAGCAGAATTTTACTTGATGATAATCTTAGGGGTTAAATACGCCCCCTTACAAGGTTATCAAAGCAGTATATTTGAAATAAAGAAGAAGACCTTTAGGGATTCCTTTTTATGCCCATAGGTATTTTTCTTACAAACAGAAATAAATTCCCAGCATGAGGATGATTAATAACCCGAGTCAGCTTTGACTAAATTGAACTCGACAGAGTAGGGTCTATTTGGAGAATTCAAGAAATGTTCTGCTGTTTACTAGTGTACAGAAATTAAATTGAAATGTATCTTACTCTGTATGAATCACAAGATTGATAATTTTTGAATTTAGTTCATAGTGATATTAACCTTCTGAGCGTTACATCAGGCATGTCTATTTTTCTAGTATTCATAAAATTCATAAAACATTTTGAATGATTTTCTATTTTATTTATTTGGAAGATTTTTTTTTGTTAACTACTCTCCAAAAATAAATCTAAGTCTAATTTCCTGAACAAATATGAGACTTTAAAAATTAATATTTATATTTATGGAGAGGAAACAACTGTCCATTTTGACCTTCCAGGCCGTTCGGATGGTTTTAAAATAAGTCAAATTAACCCATTAAGACCCTTTCAGGTGGCGCTAATTTAAGGTTATGAGACTAAAATGTTAAGAGTTTTACCGGAAAAATTGCCTTAAACGGCAGCAATGCCCTTGGGTCAGTTGAAATGTACACTGTTGAATACAACGGAGCAATTTTTTAATTGAAAAGTTGATTCATTAAAAATTGCGAAATTTTTTTTTAAGTGTCCCTAAAAAGGGACGCCAGGCATTAATGGGTTAAATAAAGCCATACCAAATATTATGAGAATAGTTATTATCCTGCACTCAACATTTCTTGAGAAGACACAGTGCTAAAAAATATCGAAATCGTCTTAAGGTAGACGAATACCCAAAATTCTAAAATTTTTACTATTACTTTAATCTTTCTAAAATTTGGCATTAAGATTTCAAATATAATGAGCAATGCTTTTTAGGCATTTTTTTATTTAAATATAATTGATTTATTTCAAACGGTGTTTTTCACCTAAAAAAAGAGGTTTACACCAAAACTTCTAGCATAAAAAGTTTTACATTAATTTACCTGAAATTTTTTACACATGCTATTTCAATATATATCTGTGCTATAAGCCTCTAACATCTGGTGCAAATATATAAGTTTTTTTAATGTTCACGTGTAAGTTAATCGAAAAAAAAATCTTTTTTTAGTTAAATTCATGACATTTTTCTCAATAACATCTTTTCTTGTAATTTGTATGTAACTCTAGAGGGTTATTGCATAAATCAGTTAAAAACGGAGAATTTAACACATAATTAATGTTTATAGGAGGAAAATTCAATGTGGTAGACTTGTTAGCGTAAACCTCTTTTTTTAGGTGAAAAACACCGTTTGAAATAAATCAATTATATTTAAATAGAAAAAAATGCCTAAATAGCAATGCTCATTATATTTGAAATCACTATGCCAAATTCGGAAAAGATTAAAGAAATAGTAAAAATTTTAGAATTAGGGGTAATTTTGGGCATTCGCCTACTTAATGTTTTTAGTGAATTTTGTCAGGTACTATGTAATTACTGACTGTAAATACAAAGTTTTATAGCTGTATCTTAATAAGAAAAATTAATAAATTAAAAAAAAATTCTAGGTTACCTTGTAGCCTTACAATGGAAGAATTAAAACATAATGATCAAAACATCTCTAGTAATGCTCCCCAGTTCATTTAAGTACCTTTATCTAAGATTAATTTATTAAATAGCCCCCTGCTCGCTACCGCTTGCCAACCTCCAAGAATTGCTACGCAATTCATCTTTGTTTGCTCCGCAAACAAACATGCAAGACTAAAAAGAGGATACTGCCAATGCAGAATGCTCACATGTCCCATTGTTTACCAACATTTCTTTTTTAATTTTTTAATAACAAAGACTAAAAAAAATAG
This sequence comes from Hylyphantes graminicola, assembly GCA_023701765.1. NCBI lineage: Eukaryota > Metazoa > Arthropoda > Arachnida > Araneae > Linyphiidae > Hylyphantes > Hylyphantes graminicola. Next base: position 37,506,432 of record CM043122.1, on the reverse strand, counting down.
AAAAGTAGGTATTGGCATAGTTGTGATTTCCACCTACCGTTTCAACAATCTGTTCAAACCAACAAATTTCCACTCGGAACTTAAGGCGGGATCATACCGAGCAGGCAACTCAATGTGGCCGAGGGCGACATCTGGTGAATATATCGGAACTGCTATAGAGGGAGGTTCAGAGAATTCGGAAACTAGCAAATCAAAATGCTTAATTCATTGATTGACGTGTTCATCTTATTTTTCAATCCTTCTATAAATAGCTGATTGGTCAGTTTTAAACTACCTTTCCTAAGCTCCTCCCCTTGTCAACGTATCTCACACCTCCTTCGAGAAATTCCCGCCGTCGCCCTGGGTGCAATTCCTCTCTATCTGTGTGCCAGTCAAAAATCTGTCTATGTCTGTCTTACTTGACGAGGTTTATAGGTGGGTATCTGATCAAGCACACAACCCGGAAATACATGTACCAACCAACCATTTTCCCTATAAGAAGACGGGATGACTCACTTTGCAGGTTATTTGAATAACGTCGCACGAAAGCTACGCCTGATCTTTAAGGGGTCACAGGAGTCTTAAAATGTGCAAAGAAGGTACTACAAAACATAGTTTGATCTTTCATGTCATTTTTGAACTACTCAATGTATAAGTATAATTTTTTTATATGTAATTCTACAAGATTTATTTATTATAAAACAAGTTTTAAAATGTATGAAACTTTAGCCAAAACTAAAATAAATGATATTAAACATGAAGCTATTTGAACTTATTGTGATTAGGCTTGCGCGGCAAATTGTGAGGTCAAAATTGAAAAAATGACCAAGAAAATGACTTTATATTGTACAAATATGTGCAAACAAAGACTTATACCTAAATTCTCAGCTCAATTTTAATTAGAAATTATTTTTAAAAAAAATTAAAATAATTTTTTTTTAAAATTTCTATTAATTTTTTTAGAAAAAAGTTCTTAAAATAATTTCTAATTCAAATTGAGCTGAGAATTTAGGTATAAGTCTTTGTTTGTACATATTTGTACAATATAAAGTCATTTTCTTGGTCATTTTTTCAATTTTGACCTCACAATTTGCCGCGCAAGCCTAATCACAATGTGTTCAAATAGCTTTATGTTTAATATCATTTATTTTAGTTTTGACTAAAGTTTCATAAATTTTAAAATTTGTTTTACATTAAATAAATCTTATAGAATTACATATAAAAAAATTATACTTATATATTGAGTAGTTAAAAATTTACATGAAAGATCAAACTATACTTTGTAGTACCTTCTTTGCACATTTTTAAGACTCCTATGACCCCTTAATGAAATATGCACTTGCATGGCACTTCTTTTTTTTTGCTACACAAAATCTTCAAAAAAATCAAAAAAATTATTATTATCATAAAAAATAACACAAATATTTTAGAATAATTTAAAACAAAATTTTTATTTATATCTGCAGTAGAGCGTGAGATGTGTAGTTTTTTGTGTCATGACACCTGTGTTGGCCAACCACGTTTATAATCTTTGCTTCCTCGTAATATTAGATAGGAATAACGTTATCGAATCCTTAGTCGGTTTGGAGCGCTTCAGTAAGGAAAGGGATAAACTTCAAAGCTGTTTTTCTCCTTGATCGTGTTTTCGATGATTTTTTGACTTTAAATTGATATAACTCAAAATCTACTGCCCTTAGAGTGTCAAAATTTTCCACTCATATTTTTCAAACATAAATCTTTAATTTGTCTTTAGGGATTGGTTGTAAATAGTTTGTTTTTTTATTTATTAGTTTTTATAAAAAAAAGTGAACCTGTGAAATTATTAAAAAAAACTTCAATTATTTAAAAAAAACTATTTCAAATAAGAAAAATCGGTAAAGACAGTTTGTTAAATACATTTTTCTGTTTATGAAAATGCTAAATATTTGTTAGCCAATAAATAAGTTTTTGACTTATAACAAAAATAAGAGACATCACTTTTTGACACATTTTATTTTTAAAAAAAATAAATAATGATAATTTAAAACCTTTGACTATCTAAAAGTGTAAGAATAATTAGTATACATTTATGGAAAAAAATTATATTGATATCTGCAACATTAAAAAAAAAGTTTAAAGTGTCCCATAGCCCCATCGAAATTGTATAGTGGTGTTTGGAATCGGTTCAGTTTAATCGGTGAAATGGTTGTTTGTGGTGCTTGGAATCGAAGAACACTTTAATGCCTTATTTTTTCTTCTCAAAAATATTCCACACAATTTTCTTTAAAAACTTACATTTTATTACGATGTATATATTTACATAAATTATCATACGATTATTTTTCAGAATAAAAAAAATTATATGTTTGACAAAACTGTATTTTTTAAAATTCATTCGTATCCTTTTTTGAAAATTATAACAAATGTTATTGATAGATTAAAAAACCACATCATAAAAGTAATATTGAAAGATCATTGAAAGTAAATATATTGAATATGCTTCAAAATATTAAATTTTTCGATAAGGGGACGTACATAAATTACGGCACGCTCAGGTTAGGTTAGGTTTGAATTATCGTCGCACTAGAGCTACACGAGGGCTATTGGCGACGGGCGTCGTATTTTAGAACCACAGTCAAGTGACGAGCTAACACCTGAATAGCGGCACGCTCAGAGGGGGAGGGAAGGGTATGCGCCAACATGAGGATCGAGACGTAACGATTAAAAAATTTCCAATTTTGCAAAGAAAAACTGTCTTAAATAAAATGAAGTTTTTGAAAAAAATTAAAAATTTTTTTTTTATAAGATGCACTATTATAGTTGTGTAGTGTTTTTCTGAAGAAGACGAGCCGAAACTTGTATAATTTGTACAGCAACAAATAAACTATTTGCGCCAATAACGTGGTTTCTTTAGTGAATCCTCTCATGCTTGTTTCAAACTCAAAATGGAAGACACTTTAGAATAAATTCCCATTACTAAATATCTGCGATTTTTATCGAGCATTTAGAGTAAAATTGAAACAACCAATAAAATCACGATGGACAAAAATGAAAACTGGAAACTTATATAATCTAAAACAACCAAATTGCAATTTTCTTTGAAAATTATTCGGCAATCTGGATTTGAAGGATGCTACCTCGAATAATTAGCTATCTTCTAGGAGTTAGGGAAAATTTAATCTAATTGAAACTAATAAGGTTTAATGCTGTTGTTGTGATCATGGATATCCTATGGAAGAATGTTACCAGAGCGTCCGGAGAGGATGGACATCTTTTTACACAAATTAAGACCAACATGTAGACAATTAACATTGTATTGAACGCTGAGTACGATGTCGCCCTTAGCGGTTGCGTTGGGTGCCTATGATGGCTCGTCACCTGACTGTGGTTCCAAAATACGATGCCCGTTCTCCAATAGAACTCGTGTAGCTCTAGTGCGATGATAATTCAAACCTTACCTAACCTAACATTGTATTGACAAGTCAATCATCCATGCGCTTACCAACCGGGATTCGAACGCGGAAACTACTGGTTGGGATTTATACGGGATATTCGGTATGCCGAGTATGCAGCGATAAAGGTTTAATAAATTACAGGAATAAGAAAATGATGCACATAAAGAAGACAGAACAGATCAGTCGGTTAAGGCATTTTTTTTGCCTTAAATGTGAAAGGTCCCAGGTTCGGTCCGGGCATCGCCAAATCAACCGCCGACCTATAAATCGTCCGTGAAGAAAAATGTCCGACGAATAATACCCCTTGCATTGGGAATGCACGCTAAATATTCTTATTAGTCCCAACACTGCGTACGATGACTCCTTGAACAGTTGCATTAGGTGCATACCCTAATGTCGACTCGTTACTTGACCGCGGTTGTAAACTACGACGCCCGTCGCCAATAACCATCATATAGCTCTAGTGCGAAGATATTTCAAACTAACTTTACTAAACTATATTAGAGGGGCTGGGGAGCCCAGTCGGTTGAGCACACGCTTAGCATACGGAAGGTCCCAGGTTCGGGTCCGGGCATCGCCAAAAAGTAGCTGCCGACCGATAAACGGCCCGTGCAGCAAAAAATGTCCGACGAATAATACCCCGTGTAAGGGAGTGCACGTTAAATATCCTTCAAAGTCCTAACGCTGCGTACGGTGTCGCCCTTAACGGTTGCGTTGTGTGCCTACTCAGGTGCTGGCTCGTCACCTGACTGTGGTTCTAAAATACGACGCCCGTCGCCAATAGCACTCGTGTAGCTCTAGTGCGACGATCATTCAAACCTAAAACTAAACTATATTAGAACACAACAAGACCTCGCATTGAGAGTGGAGCCGAATCATTAATTAAAATCGCGGAAGATCAAAAATGAAAAACTGAAAAAAGTTACCTAATATAAAACACGCCAATACTGCTACCTAATGCCAAAACAGATTTAAAACGTTATGCAAAAATCCTTTTTGAAAGAAATGGTAAATTATACAACAAAAACTTCAAGAAGTACAGCTGGGGAAAAAAAAAACGAATCACCCCTCGTTTCTCGGCTGGTACTGGTCAAGGAGTTTTGTGTAAGGTGTCAATTTTCAGGAAATAGCGTGAAGAATTGGGAACTGGCAACAAAAATTGTTATAGGGGTCCTCTACATATTAAAAAGAGTACCAACTTTGAAAATTCCAATGGCAACACCCAATTTTTTTTACATAAAAATGTTCAGCACCCTCAAAATACCCCATGTATAAAAAAGAATTATTTATTTTGCATTATTTGCTGAGATATTAAAGCCTTAATTTTGAACTCGGTTAGGGGCAAATCTCCTAAGTGAAAAAAGGTAATATTTTGGTTGTGTCTTTTCAAAACGACAAGAAAAAAAAGGGTTAGCATAATCTCGCCAACGGATGCTAGAATTTAACTTTCTTCAGTAATATTGGGATTTTTCGAATGTTCTTTTTTTTTTTTAAATTTTGGTTTTTAAAATTCATAAATAAAATAAAGGCTAGAAAATGAAAAGTTTTAATTTTAAATTCTGTCGCATATACGGTTATTTATAACGAACAGATTTTCAAATGCTATTAGTTACAATCAGATTGAAAAACATGATTATTACACTTATACTTTAAACTTTTTATGCAAATGTTTGTTTAATTCGCAAACATTGTTGCAGAAAGGCCCTCGCCAGATAAGACGGTGAAAAATGCCCCCATTCCAATCGGGCTAATTTTTTTTCTGAAAATACCTCATAGTATGGACAACTTCTCAGCCAAGTTTCAGCTCAAAAATATGACGCATTTTTGAGTAAAAAATTAAAGTTTTTTTTCTTTTAAAATTGATTATTCCCTGAATATATTTGATAAATCCAAAAAACTACTCATGAGTTTTTAGATATCATTGAGTAGTATTCTCAGAAAAATCCGCTTATAAATCTGATCGAGCGATCATTCTTAAAAATGCAATTTTATTTTTCAAAAAAAAATTTCATGCCAAAATCGTTTGGTCACAACTTAGGATTTTGTCTCTACATATTCCTCTATTATCAATCTATAATATATTTTTTTTTCAGATTTTTAAAATTATTGGACGATAGTTTAAAAAAATAATTCTTAAAGCCTGATTTTTTTGCTCTAAAATCCATAGATTAAGAAATAGCATGCCCACCGATTGCGCAATCCCGTACAACGCAATGATGCGTGATGAATCCACATTTCGTCGTTTTCGCAATGCATCACGGGATACTGATTCACAAAAATGGTTTTTCCGAAGAGTTACATACAATAAAAACTGCATTTTTAACTTGCTTCTTTTGTGAATATATACCTCATGCCTTACAGAAATTATCAATACACATGCAGCTATAAAATTATGCTAGCGAAACTTGTAAAAAGTTTTAATTAGTTAATATTGAATATATATCTTTTATTAGTCGAATTATCTCATGGTGCCATCTGGTGGCGTATGGCATGCCATGTGCAAGAGCTTGCGAACTGCCTTATGGGATAATGGTTAACAAATGGCTTCACCTTTCCCCCTAGAGGCAGATCTGCTACTTTCTAAATCTATGCTAAATTCTTTAGTCCGAAAGAAATTCTCCCAGATTGAATTTCCCCGCCTTTGTTAGGAGTGCCATCTGCCGAGTAAGTAGTGCGAAAAGTCAGGTTTTAAGAATATTTTATTTTTTTTAAACTATCGTCCAATAATTTTAAAAATCTGAAAAAAATATATATTATAGATTGATAATAGAGGAATATGTAGAGACAAAATCCTAAGTTGTGACCAAACGATTTTGGCATGAAATTTTTTTTTGAAAAATAAAAATGCATTTTTAAGAATGATCGCTCGATCAGATTTTTGAGCGGATTTTTCTGAGAATACTACTCAATGATATCTAAAAACTCATGAGTAGTTTTTTGGATTTATCAAATATATTCAGGGAATAATCAATTTAAAAAGAAAAAAAACTTTAATTTTTTTCTCAAAAATGCGTCATATTTTTGAGCTGAAACTTGGCTGAGAAGTTGTCCATACTATGAGGTATTTTCAGAAAAAAAATTAGCCCGATTGGAATGGGGGCATTTTTCACCGTCTTATCTGGCGAGGGCCTTTTGTTTAAAATTCGCCGCACTCTATCGGTAATATCGGCCCAGTGGCTTGCTGGTAGTGCTTATTTCGCATTGTCACGCCACAGGTCCGGGGATCGAATATCGGATTGGGCGAGGTTGACCCATCCTTTCATCCCTTAAGTGGGTCGATAAATTGTGGACCAAGCATGCTTGGGGAACTAAGCGCTGGGGGTTCCGCGTGAGGCTTTCCACATTACCGGGACATATGTCTTGCACCCCAGAGCCCTTGTATCCCGGAAGCTGAAATGGGCACAGCAGGCCCTGGCCCACTAATGGGCTGTTGCGCTGAGGAGTTCTAGTTTTTATCGGTAAACCACGTATTGCAAATTGAGGGTTACGACCTTAGCACGATATTTAAGGAAAGCAAAATAAAAATATTCAGAATGATTTGATAAAGATTTTTAACCAAACGCAGTTGGCACTAATCATTTAAAAAAATTAATGTGGTAACAATCAAACGTATTTAAAACTGAATTCTAGTAATATTTTAGGGTATTTAGTTTTAAATATTAAACACACTTTTGAAATTGAATTGGAAATAACATACATTTAAAAATATAGTAACCGATATCATTTAATGTTAATTATACAAAAAAAAAATATACATTGTATGCACTTGGAATAAGAAAAGATTTTTAGACGTTTGACAGAAATCGATAATTTGAATAAACATTTACCAACAAACGCTTTTTAATCACCAAACGATAATGCAATTTAGGATCAAATTTGCCGAGTAATTTTTTACACGGTCCCTTAAATTCGTCTTTTTCAGTTTTTTTACAATAACTCGGCAAATAATCGTTATTGAATTAAAAAATTTGGGATTTTGGTTCTACTTGATCTACTTTATCGATTTATGCGAAAAAAATTTGGGGTTGCTATTCATGTTTTATTTTTTCTTATTTAAATTTAAATAAAAAATTATTAAAAATAAAAAATTGATGAAAAAACATGTGTGATTTGTTTTTGGAAAATTAAGAAGTATATAACGAAAAAAAAATCTTTGTTCTATTCATTTTATTTGTAGAGGTATGAATAAAAGTTTGTGAGACTTTTTTAACATTATGGGCGTTCAACTTTGAATACTTATATCTCAGCAAATAATGCAGTATAAATAATTCTTTTTTATATATGGGGTATTTTAAAGGTTCTGAACATTTCTATGTAAAAAAAATTGGGTGTTGCCATTGGAATTTTCAAAGTTGGTACTCATTTTAATATGTAGACGACCCCTATTACAATTTTTGTTGCCGGTTCTCAATTCTTCACGCTGTTTCCTGAAAATTGACACCTTACACAAAATTCCTTGATCAATACCAGCCGAGAAACGAGGGGTGATTCGTTTTTTTTTTCCCCAGCTGTACATGTTTTTCGGATTTTAACTTAAATTAATATTTCAACAAAAATATACAAGTCAAAATTTGTGCAATTGTTCACACTTTGTAATGCCTTTTTCTGAACTTCAAGTCCCCAAAGCATATTTCAAACTCTTTCAAATAAATCATTTGGAAGAAATTAAAAAAGATTTTTTTTTACTAATTAAGAATTAGAATCCAATAGAATGAATCAATGCCACTTAATTTTTTTAAAAAACTTTTAAACTGGACGCTATAGTAAAAAATCCATTTGTATTTTCGAAATCGGCGTCCAAAAACACACAATGAATTGAAACTTTAGCTTACGGAGCAGAAGTTAAAATTCGCAGACTCTTGAAATTGAACTACACGTACCTTATCTTATCTGAGTTTCAGCACCTTTAACTAAAAGGGGAGGAGCTAACTTTAGGGGGAGGAGCTTAATTTCTACTCCTAGGGGGCGCTACTTCCTGGATAAGACTGGATATTGAAAATTTCATAATTTCGCTGCCACTTTTCTACCCTAAAAATGCAAATAATTGCGAACTTTTTTTTTTCAATGCGAAGGAAATTTAAAGTTCTACGTCTCTATCTTTTCAGTTTTTCAAATTTCGACCTAGTTCATATTGTAAAATGATTTATTAATAATCAAAAAATTATTTTAACCAATTTCAAAAAAGTGAAAAGATAGAGACCGGCAAATCAACTCCATGTATCATATAAAAAAACCGTTTGTAAAAATATTCAATACAGCCGGAGAAATGTGGCAGACTTTTTATTTTTTCCCCATAGGATTAACATTGAGAGAAGCCTTCGCTTGAGAAGCCGATTCTCGGTACTATTCCCCCTTAATTACTATTTGTTAATTGGTATGGTATGGTATAGTACATAAATTTAAGAGCTTGTGTGCTTGTTCAGAGAACCGCTTATAAGACTTCGTCAAGTTGGGCAGACACAGAAAGAATTTTTACGGTCACAAAGAAGTAAATAGCACATAGACAAATAACAACATTTCATTGTCGGTCACAAACATCCATGCCTGAACGGAATTCGAACCCGACCCCAGCAGCCAAAAGCCAGCATCCTAACGATTGAGCCACCAGGGTGGCATTTGTTAATTATTTTTTTTGTTAGACATTATTTTTTGTTAGAAAGGTATGGCATCATAGCCCAAGCATTTATATTTTTTGTCCGTCTTTCTGTACGCTTTTCCGTTCATCTGTGCCATAATGGTCTGTTTATATAAGTATAGAACAATCCAATTAAAAATATGTGTTTTCATAGAAAGGTAGAACAGCAGATATATTTAATGTTTTTTTTTCATCTGTTTTTCATACTCACAATCCAAAGTATTTCAATGAGTATTAAAATACCAGGCAAAGTGTTTATTCTTGTTTATTCATAGGTAAGGTTAGGTTTGAATTATCGTCGCACTGGAACTACACGAGGGCTATTGGCGACGGGAATCGTATTTTAGAACCACAGTCAAGTGACGAGCGGACACCTGAATCGGCACCCAAAGCAACCGGTAACCCTTTCAGATGGCGCTGATGTAAGGTTATGAGACTAAAATGTTAAGAGTTTTACCCAGAGACATAACATAGAATGGACTGCGTTTCAATAGTAAAGCAAGTTAGGGATGGAAAACTGAAACCGGTTTTTGGAAAAACTGATGTTTTGGCCCCGGTTTTGACAGAAAAAAAGCGGCTTTTTTATGAGGCCGGTCTGAACCAGAAACCGTTTTTTTAGGGAAAAAAACGACGGAAACCAGAAAACCAGTTTTTCTCAAAAGCCACCATCCCTTGCAAATTAGCATTATGTCCTAAACATCACAAATCGCCAAGAGGAGAAAGGTTGCTACATATGGCCAACTTAACGCTACCGTATCGTTACGAACTATTCCAAATTGTCGACAGACCTGAATATCAGCTAACAAGCCGAAGTGGTGACTTGAATCTATTTCAAAAGTCACGTGGGTTTCTACCAATTACAGTCGCTTGTTTTTTTTAAATGTTTTTGCAGACGATTTTTTGCGCATTGTTCTTATTTTTCTCTTCTGGCTTTTTTAATAAATATTTAAATACAATATTTTAATCTCTGAGCATGTTAACAATCGTGAATGTTATACTCCTAATTCAGTAAAGTTTTGTGCAAAAAGATGCCAAATGCTTGTGCAATTCCTAATTGTAAAGAGAGTTATAAAAAAGGTTCTGTCACACCTTCGCAGGTAAAATTTATTTAGTTCTGCATACTTTTAGTAATTGTGCTTTATAAACTATAATTTCTATCAAGGGAATTTCCTCTAAAAGCTCATTTATACTGAAGAATCATATTCATGATTAAGTCAACGTTGTTAGAATTCTATATTATAATTAATCTTTTGGGCCAACTCAATTAAATTTGAACATTGACAGCTTAGAAGTAGAATATTTTTTGTACAATTTGGTCAAAAAGAAACCTGTTTTTGAGTTATTTATATTTAAAAAGTCGAATATTTGTTGAATTTGGTATATATATTGATGTGTTTTAGAAAGTTGATTTATTCCAGGTGAAATAAGGGGAAAAAGCAATATTTCAAAACTACTTAATTGAATTAGAGACTGCTGAAAATTTTCACCATGTCCATAACCAACTTATGTTACAGCAACACTCTACAAAAACCTACTAGTGTTCTTTTAAATTAATTTTTAGTAAAGAGTCCACGTAATTCAATTGTTCAAGTTATCTGAAATAGACGTAAAAAAAAGCAAAGGAATAATCTAATATCGATTGAGAAGATCTTAAAAACTAGTGATTCATCCTTGTTCCTTTCCAAGCAACTTTATCGTAACATTAGATTGTCTGCCTCATGTGTTTAGGTCGTTGTGGAAAAACTCGCCATATATGCGAGCCAAACGCGACACAGTCATGTGACTGTGTAAGTTAGATGATGAGAACACTTTAGGTTTGCCAATGCACAGTCCATTCTATGTTATGTCTCTGGTTTTACCGGAAAAGTTGCCTTAAACAGCATCGATGCCATACTCCTAAACAAAATTTACAACGATTTTTTAAAATTCGCTTTTCGTGCAATTTAATTGTTCACATCTAAAATTATTCCGGACTTTAACCCTTTCCGACCAGGCTCTCACGATCGTGCGGGTAGTAAAGAGAATGTTCAAGTTCTTCAAAAATATCGATACTGAAGCCTTTTGACTTGTAACCATTCGTTATTTGTATAAAAATGACCTTGTTTTCAATGAGTTGCTGGCATTAATGCTGTTTAACGCATTTTTTTCGCTAAAACTCCAAATTTAGTCTTTTAATTTTAAATCAGCGCCACCTGACCGCCGGTCGAAAAGGGAAAAAGGAGGTTAAATAATATGTTCCACAAGTTGAACGTTGGCGTATAAAAGGCTAAGGGCGACATCGTTCGCAGCGTTAGGACTTTGAAGGATATTTTACGTGCACTCCCTTACACGGGGTATTATTCGTCGGACATTTTTTTTTCTGCACGGGCCGTTTATAGGTCGGCAGTTATTTTGGAGTTGCCCGAACCCGAGCCTGGGATCTTTTGCATTCTAGGCGAGTGCTTAACCGACTGGGCTCTCCAACCCCCTAGTTTATTCATAACTTCTTGTTTTTTAAATCCTCTCGCCGTTGCTTGGCTTTGTTTGAGGGCGCTACTGCTGCTTTTTACGACCCGTGCACGGAGCTTTTAACAGGTGGGAAGAAAGGGATTAAAAATAAATTAAACATACAAAAAGTATCCCACTGTGCCCCTTCTCTCCCCTAATTAAGCATAACCTACACTCTTAAAACAAAAGAGTGAAATCCACTAAAGTTGGAGAAGTGCATTTTCGACACCCTAAAGGCATGCATATTTTCTCAGACTGAGTTAAAATCACTCGTTTGGAGTGATCCTGTCGGAGGTTTAACACACAAAGGATCCACTCGAAAAGGAGAAGTGCATTTTCCAGTCTGGAGGAGTGAAATCCACTCAGACTGAGGTAAATTGGGAGTGTTTGTTTTAAGAGTGTAGTTCAAGGAGGAAAGTTATTTTTTTCTTTGAGAACGTATTAAATTACGAAGCATTGTGACAGGGTCTCATAGCGTAATCTTCAAACAACGAGTAAATATTGGTCTTTTTTAGCAGTTGTTATCTCATTCAATACTTTTCCTTCATTTTAAACAACGATTGCATGTCTTTCATGTTAATACTAGTGAAGAAAGGCAAGTGCCAGTTGTTTCTGTAGTTAAAAGTATCCGTCCATTTTTATTTTCATTAAAACACGGGTTTTTGAGCTTAATATTTGTCGATGCTAAGTCAATGAAGTAATATTTTAAATTTTGAAAAAGACCATAACTTCGGTTACTTACTGAATATATTTTAATATATTAAAATATTTAAATAATTTATAGAGTGATTAAACTAAACAAGGTGCATCATGTATAGAATATCAGCAAAAGTACTGCAATTGTAAGTTAAAAACGTTAAGACTTAAACACCTTATTTTTCAGCGAGTATTATTGACTTTTGTCAAATATTCATGAAAATCTTTATTTGAATATTGGCTACATCACGAATAACATAATATTCACCTGTGATTTCGATTGAGCAAATATATAGCCGTTCATTAAAACTGCACTTTGCTGAGATCCCAAAAAAAATGAAGTAAATGTTTGTTACAAATATATAATTGTTTTTTTATTTGATAACTTGAAAAAACTTGAAAGAGGATATGGGATAAACAAATTCGAATAATAAATTTTGTAAAGCTAATGCAAAATAATATAACAAATATTTTAAATAATAGTGTGATGTTAATTGTAGGACTAATTTACAGCTGCAAACATATTGTTTTTAAATTCAAATAAACCTTCAACAAAATACTTAACATTTCAGAAAAAGAACTTCATACATGTGTAGCTACCATATCTATTATAACTTACTATTGAGGCTAGAAAACACAAAGTATATCATAATGAGTAATGGGTAATGTAATCGTTTCCGGCTGCCAAATTCTAGCCTCCTATCGGAGCTTCAACACAGCCAATAACGCCTCGTAATATAGACCCTGATCAAGTGACGAGGTCGAAACCTGAGCGGGCACCCAATGGAACTTGGAGCGATATCGTACGCTGATGCCGTGGGGACTTTTTACTAGACGTATTTAACGAGCACGTCTGTCCTAGTGTACTCAGGCCCATCCGTCACAAGTTGGATTTTCTACTCTTTCTCAGTACAGATATTCGATTTATAGGATGACTGGCAGTAGGTGGGATTCGAACCCCCGCACTCCTAAGAAGGCTGAATCCTGATGTGGATGCCTTATTATTAACCACTCGGCCACGGTATGTCATAAATTATATATTTTTTAAAATAAAAAAAGTAGCAATTTTCGTTGTTATAAATGTGTTGGGTTGAACTAACATCAGACTAAAGCTACACGAGTCCTACAGCGAAGGGCGTCGTCATTTATAACCACTGTCAAGTGAAGAGCCGATATACGAGTGGGCAATCAACTAATTTTTAGACCGAGAGCCCAGGGCCCCCAGACCTAAGTCATTTTATCATGGATGGAATGTATCGGATTAGGTTCGGTTTTCATTTACTTTACACTCTTAAAACAAACACTCCTAATTTAACTCAGTCTGAGTGGATTTCACTCCTCCAGACTGGAAAATGCACTTCTAATTTTGGAGTGGATCCATTGTGTGTTAAACCTCCGACAGGATCACTCCAAACGAGTGATTTTAACTCAGTCTGAGAAAATATGCATGCCTTTACGGTGTCGAAAATGCACTTCTCCAACTGGAGTGGATTTCACTCTTTTGTTTTAAGAGTGTACTTTTAGTGTATACATGCACGCTATAGTGGACCGATGGCAAATTTATATGTATCGGTGCAAAAAGTAGACCGTCGGTCCGTCCACTTCTAGCAGGTATGCATACACTAAAAGTAAATGAAAACCGAACCTAATCCGATACATTTCATTAATGAGAAAATGACTGTGGTCTGGAGGTCTTGGGCTCTCGCTCTATTTTGAAATTGAAATTGCTCTCTCCGTAGGTACTTAAGAGCATGCCCGGGCCCGAGCCAGGGACCTATCACCTGAAGGCAAGCGTCTTACAAACTGAACTCTCCAGCCTACTACAGTTCTATGTATAATAGCTGAACACATGCACACTCAAACTAGTATACAAACAAAGGAAACGAGTATGTGTTACCTTTGCACCCTTAGAACTTACACCCTTAGTAGCAGATTAACGTGATTAAACGGCCACTTATTTTTTTCACCATTTCGATATATTTTTTTCTTTCAAGAGCTCGATTGGTTGGTTGATTGGTTGGTATACCTATATTTTCAGGCTTGTGTGCTTGCTCAGAGAGCCTCTTATAAACCTTCGTCAAGTGAGACAGTCACAACACAAACACTCACATGCACACACATACGTGACAGATGCTGCCATCTATCACACGCCACCTCCACAAATTAGACATGCCCCTGAAGGAGAGGGACATAGTCTCCAGGAACCTGTACCCGTGGGAAACTGCGCAATGACCGCCCACAGGGGTTCCTGACCTAACAGATTTAACGAGCACGTACTCCGCATATACTCGGTGAGTTTTCAGCGACCAGGACTCGATCGCGGATCGAGTCCTGGTCGCTGAAATAAAAGCTAAATATACGCGTCCTGAATAAAAGCTAAATATACGCAAACTAGCATGCAAACAAGGGAAACTATACTGTAAATTTAATTAAATAATACATTTTTTCGACATTTCTGGTGAGAAAACAATCGACAAAAATAATAACGAGACTTTTTCAGGGAATACATTTGATTTTTCAGATTTCCATAATCATCATTTTAATAACCTATAGTTATCATGTTTTATAGTTAGTAATATGTACAAGTGAGAACTACTCGGCTTGGTTTGAGATTTGTATACGTTCCGAAATCCAGCAATCTGATCGCAAAATCTAAGCTTTCATGAAATATTTTATCTAATAGTCTACGGTAACGGGTGATAATCTGAGAAAATCTTACTTATTTCGTGTTGGAAAATTCGAAGAGAGCACTAAGGGTTGGAGCCAGCAATGGCTCTTGAAGGTTTACGAAATAGTATAGGTTTTTTCGTACGTTTGTCCCTTAAACCAATCTTCATTTCCCGCCTTTTCCCACAGTTGGTTATACATAGCTTTAAGAAATGCATTAATGATTTGATCAAAATTGGTGTGTGAATAGTTTGTGTAAATTGTTGTATTCTGAAATTTATAACTTCTTTTTAAATATGTTATAAAAACATACAAAATATTTTAAGGTTTATTAATCAGCCAAAAGTGTAAAATTGACTAGTATCGCTTCCCTGGCTGACTATAAGCCAACTGAGGACATTTTGGAACTTTTTTAAAATATAAAAATATATACGTTTTTTTTCTTCTCATTTTTATCATGTTACTTTAAATATATCTTGAAAATTTTTCTTACATATGAATTTGGAATGAAAATATGACCACAAACTTATCCGTTTTGGACTTTTTACGAGTGCAGATTAGGCTTGAATGAATGGTAATAATTGTAAAGCCCCATAAGCCTTAGACAGTTAGTTAAAAATAATAACATATAGAGAAAAACAAGACACAGTGAAGTATTTTATTAGATGTGCACTGCCAAAAGCATGTCAATACTAGTGACTCAAACTAGTTTCAGTAACAACAAATAAAAGGTTAGTGGCTTATGCTTAGGGAAATCTAACACATTACACTTATATATAATTTTTCGTACAAAATTAATTGTCCGAAAAAAAACGAACATACTTGACTTGACAAGATTGTAGAAGCACGAATTTTACTTCCGTAATTTGAACTCTAAAATTGTAAGATTGTAACATAAATGTGGTAATCTTTATAAATATTCAGTATTTCAAGATGAAAATAGTTTACGTTATTTCCGTGGGTAAGGCAAAACTGTCCGTTAGGATGGAGTGGAAAATCGGTGTAAACATTGTACTGGTATTATATTTAAATTGAGCCAAATGTCAATAATTTAAATCTCTTGCGAAATTACATTATTTTTTGACAACTCCTTAATTGCCCATCGTATGATTAAAATAATTATTTTTATTGTTTTTCCCACTTTTGTGGACGCTCTGAACAGGTGTGAAATCCTTATCCTAGCAAGTCTATAGTCTTCATATGTATTTAGCACGTGAATATCTTGACATTACTTCAATTATGCTGCTGATAGGTGGCAGTACAATAAGATGGCTATAATTTTTCACAATTCACGTAACACTCTTTATGATTTCAAAATATTTAAATACTATGATACGCTAAAAAATCTGCAGTGTAATGTAACTTACTAAAACATAACAGTTGCGAAAGGATGTAAGAAAAATTCTGAGTTCTTTTTCAAATTTTACTCAGTTTTAACAAATAATAATCGCACATTGTGACAAATTTCGCAATTTAATTTTTACCTTTTTTTTACCAATTTTACACCATCAAACTTGGCTCTTTTTGCATTATATCACAAAACAGAAAAACGTATATGCATTCTTACTAAAAAAATATATTGCATGCTTTTAAAGTATAAAAAAATCTCTTAATCTTACAGCAGTATTTTTAAGCATAATTTGTACGGTTTCAAGGTTTTGAAATTAAGAAATCTTTTACAATTCTAGTAGCATATTTTTAAGCAAAAGTTGTATGGTTTCATGTTTTGTACCTTTTTTCTTTACTTTAAGCATTATTAGATTTTAAAAAGAAGTTTAATATATTTTCATTATATGCACAAGCAAACCTCCAAAAAAAAAAAAAAATTGCTGCCACGAATTTTAGATCTGACTTTAGTTATCCTTTGGGAGCCGAACATAAAATACAGTCCAAGTATTGAAACCTTTTCTACGAGTTCTTCATCAATAACAAAGTTCAACAAGTAATACTAAAGATTCTACCAATATTATTAAGTTTAACGGTTATCCCCTGCACATGTTGGGCATAGGTTTAGTTGGGACAAAAGTACCCCACGATAATACTCCTTTTATTTAACAGTTGTAGTTTTTAGTTGATATTTCTTCTCAAAAAACTAGTAATATATATTTTTTAATTAATTTATTAATAAAATATTCTCTAGCAAATGCGCCTATCATCAATAGTTCGGTGTATTTATGAAGCAGTTGTTTTTTAACAATGAAATAATGTAGTGGAATAAACTTATATAAAAAACTGTCTAGTATTAAAAAAAATTATCTGTAATTTTGAAGTTGACGAATTAATCTTTACTTTTCAATACAAGCTCTCCTTAGATACGAAAGCTCGTTTATCCAGATAAGTTTCCACTTACAGGAAAATCACACTAATAACTTTAACTGTCCATTTAGTTAAATAACACATTTTTTCGACATTTCTGGTGAGAAAACTATCGACAAAAAATTATATCGACAAATAACGAAACTCATTCAGGTATTTTGATTTTTCAGATTTCAATATTCATCATTTTAATAACCTACAATTTTCATGTTTTATAGTCAGCAATATGTACACTTGAGGGCCATTCGGCTGGGTTTGGAATTTGTATATGTTCCGAAATCCATTAATCCGATTGCAAATTCTAGGCTTTCAAGAAATATTTTGTCTAATAATCTACGTAACGGGGGATAATCTGAGAAAATCGTACTTCTCTCGTCTTGGAAAATTCAAAGGGAGCACTTTGGGTTGGAGCCAGCAATGGCTCTTGAAGGTGGGCAAAATAGTATAGAATTTTTTTGTACGTTTGTCTCTTACCCCAAAGGTCATTTCCAACAGTTGGTAAAACATAGCTTTAATAAATGCATTAAGGATTGATTCTCTGGCTAAGGATAAGATAACTGAGGATATTTTGTTACTTTTTAAAAAAATAAAAAATTACGTTTCTTATCATTTTTATCATGTTACTTTGAATATTTCTTGAAAAATTTTCTAAGATATGAATTTGGAATGAAAATATGACCACAAACTTATCCGTATTGTATTTTTTAAGAGTGCAGATTAATCTTGAATGATTGGTAATCCTTGTCAACTCCATAAATTTTAGACAGTAAGTTTAAAAAAAAATAGCATACAGTGAAAAACAAGACACAGTGAAGTACTTTATTAGATGTGCACTGCCATGAGCATGTCAATTCAAGTGACTTGAGCCGTTTTTAGTAACAACAAATAAAATGATAGTGGATTTTGCTTAGGAAAATATAACACCAGCCACTTAAATACATTTTTTCGAAAATTAAATTGTCCCAAAAAAAAACGGACATACTCGATTTGACAAGATTGTACTCGAACGAATTTTACTAATACCATAACTTGAACTCTGAAATTGTAATATTGTAACATAAATGTGGTACTTTTTATAAATATTCAGTATTTCAGGATGAAAATAGTTTACGTTATTTCCGTGGGTAAGGCAAAACTGTCCGTTAGGATGGAGTGGAAAATCGGTGTAAACATTGCACTGGTATTATATTTTAATTAACCCGAAAGTCAATAATAAAAAACTCTTGCGAAATTACATTATTTTTTTGACAACTCCTTTATTGCCCATCGTAAGATTAAAATAAATATTTTTACTGTTATATTTTTTTTTAAACTTTTGTGGAGTCTCTGATCAGGTGTGAAATCCTTATACTAGCAAGCCTATAGTCTTCATATGTATTAAGCAAATGAATATATTGACATTCCTTCAATTATGCTGCTGATAGGTGGCAGTACAATAAGATGGTTAAAATTTTTCACAATTCACATAACACTCTGTATGATTACAAAATATTTAAATACTATGATACTAAAGGTATTAAAATGTAATTAAACTAAATTTAAACAGTGATAAACCTAAACGCTAAAAAATCTGCAGTGTAACGTACTTAAACATAAAAGTTGCGAAGAATGTAAGAAAAATTCTGAGTTCTTTTTCAAATTTTACTCAGTTTTAAAATAATAATCGCACTTGGGACAAATTTCGCAATTGAATTTTGAATTTTTTTTTACCAATTTTACCTCATCTGATTAAAGCATAATAGAATATTTTTCTTATTACAATTCAAATTAATGTTTAAAAAATTTAAATTTATGAATTTACAAAATTATTTTTTTTTACAAATTAATTGTATATTTTTTTAAAAACGAAATTATAAATATAATTTGTTTAAAGAAATATAAAGTTGACTCTTTTCCAATATATCACGCACAAAAGTTATTATGAATAATGGTCAAACAATACAATTTGTCTTTTTTTTTATGCAAGTGTGCCTGGGTTCTTATATTTCAAACCTCACCTTCGATTCGAAAACTCGTTTATCAGAATATGATACTTATGCCTACAATACTTCAGTAATCGCTCAATCGTAGATCGTAAATAATCATTTGTAATCGCGACGCTGAGGGACCTTAACTATACGAACGATTCAGGGGGTACAGAATTGGTCAGATGACCGGCTTAACTGATAGCTTAAATTGACTGTCATTAAATGACTTCATATCTTCAAAATCTTAAAAAAACATGATACTAAAGGCATTAGAGTGTTTTATTGAATTTCAATTGTTATAAATAAAAGCTAATCAACTTGCATCGTAATGTAGCGCACTATAGCGTTTACTAGCGCACTGTAGCGCATACAATTTCGAAATCTTTTTCAAGTTTAACTCAGTTTTAACAAATAATAATGACATATTCTGACAAATGTCGTAATTGAATTTTTAATAAATGGTGTTTTTGGCGAATCTTAGTAGCTAGCGATTTTTTTTAATACAAATCAAATCAATATTTTTTCAAAAGTTAAATTTATGAATTGACATTTTTTATCATTATTTTAATAACTTTTTTACAAATTATATTTACAAAGTATATTTTTAAACGAAAGGATAAATATTATTTGATTATAGAAATTCAAACTTGGCTCTTTTTACATTATAACACAAAAAACCTTTAAAAAAACCTTGAAACCTTTTCTACGAGTTATTTCTATAAAAAAAAAAGGTTCGGCAAGCAAAGTAATACTAAAGATTCTACCAATATTATTACGTTTAACAATTATCCTCTGTACATGTTGGGCATATGTTTAGTTGGGACAAAAATACCCCACGACAATACTCTTTTTATTAAACAATTGTGGAGTTTTTAGTTGATATTTCTACTCAAAAAGCTAGTAATATATATTTTTTAATTAATTTATATATCAAATATTCTCTAGCAAATGCGCCTGTCATCAATAGTTCTATGTATTTAAGAAGCAGCTGTTTTTAAAACAATGTAGTAAAATGAACTTACATAAAAAAACTGTTTAGTATTTATAAAAAAAATATCTGTAACTTTTCAATACAAGCTCTCCTTAGATGCGAAAGCTCGTTTATTTTGATATAATAGGCAATTTATCACATCACGTAATCTCTCAGTTTAACTGTCCATTTAATTAAATAACACATTTTTTCGACATTTCTGGTGAGAAAACAATCGACAAAAAATTATAACGAAACTTTTTCAGGGAATATGTTTGATTTTTCAGATTTCAATATTCATCATTTTAATAACTTACAATTTTCATGTTTTATAGTCAGCACTATGTACAATTGAGAATCACTTGGCTTGGTTTGGGATTTGTATACGTTCCGAAATCCAGCAATCCGATCGCAAAATCTAAGCTTTTATGAAATATTTTGTCTAATAGTCTGCGTAACGGGGGATAATTTGAGAAAATCGTACTTCTTTCGTCTTGGGAAAATTCGAAGAGAGCACTTTGGGTTGGAGCCAGCCTTTGCTCTCGAAGTTGGGCGAAAAAGTATTTTTTTTTTTTTTTCGTATGGTCGTCCCTTACCACAATGGTCATTTCGCAAAGTTGGTTGGTTCACAAAGTTGGTAGTCCGTCTTTCTGTACACTTTTCCGTTCATCTGTGCTATGATGGTCTGTTTATATAAGTTTAGAACAATCCAATTAAAAAATATATGTTTTGATTGAAAAGTAGAACATCAGATATATTCTTTAATATTTTTTTTATCTATTTATCATACTCACAATCCAAAGTAGGGTAGGGTATTTTACATATATATTCCGACTTGTGTGCTTGCTCCAATCCAAAGTATTTCAATGTGTATTAAAATTCCAGTCAAAGTGTTTATTCTTGTTTATTCATAGGTAAGGTTTGGTTTGAATTATCGTCTCACTAGAGCTACACTAGGGCTACTGGTGACGGGCGTCGTATTTTAGAACCACAGTCAAGTGACCAGCCGGCACCTGAATTGGCACCCAACGCAACCGGTAGCCCTTTGAGACCCTTTCAGATGGCGCTGATTTAAGGTTATGAGACTAAAATGTTAAGAGGAGTTTTACTGGAAAAGTTGCCTTAAACAGCATCGATGCCATACTCCTAAACAAAATTTACAACGATTTTTTAAAATTCGTTTTTCGTGTAATTTAATTTTTAACATCTAAAATTATTCCGGACTATAAAGGAGGCTAAATAATATGTTCCACAAGTGGAACGGCGTCGGCGTATAAAATTCTAAGGGCGACATCGTACGCAGCGTTAGGACTTTGAAGGATATTTAACGTGCACTCCCTTACACGGGGTATTATTCGTCGGACATTTTTTTTCTGCACGGGCCGTTTATAGGTCTTCAGTTATTTTGGAGTTGCCCGGACCCGAGCCTGGGACCTTTC
This sequence comes from Hylyphantes graminicola, assembly GCA_023701765.1. NCBI lineage: Eukaryota > Metazoa > Arthropoda > Arachnida > Araneae > Linyphiidae > Hylyphantes > Hylyphantes graminicola. Next base: position 37,484,842 of record CM043122.1, on the reverse strand, counting down.
GCATTCTAGGCGAGAACATAACCGACTGGGCTCCCCAAACCCCCAGTTTATTCATAACTTCTTGTTTTTTTAATCCTTTCGCCGTTGCTTGGCTTTGTTTGAGGGCGCTACTGCTTTTTACGACCCGTGCACGGAGCTTTTTAACAGGTGGGAAGGAAGGGATTAAAAATAAATTAAACATACAAAAAGTATCCCACTGTGCCCCCTCTCTCCCATAGTTAAGCATAAATTAGTTCAAGGAGGAAAGTTATTTTTTTACTTTGAGAACGTATTAAATTACGAAGCATTGTGACAGGGTCTCATAGCGTAATCTTCTAACAACGAGTAAATATTGGTCTTTCTTAGCTGTTGTTATCTCAATTAATACTTTCTTTCATATTAAACAACGATTGCATGTCTTTCATGTTAATACTAGTGAAGAAAGGCAAGTGCCAGTGGTTTCTGTAGTTAAAAGTATCCGTCCATTTTTATTTTCATTAAAACACGGGTTTTTGAGCTTAATATTTGTCGATGCTAAGTCAATGAAGTAATATTTTAAATTTAGAAAAAGACCAAAACTTCGGTTGCTTACTAATTATATTTTAATATATTAAAATATTTAAATAATTTTTTGAGTGATTAAACTAAACAAGGTGCATCATGTATAGTATATCAACAAAAGTACTGTAATTGTAAGTTAAAAACGTAAATACCTAAACAACTTATTTTTCAACGAGTATTATTGACTTTTGTCAAATATTCATAAAAGTCTTTATTTGAATATTGGCTACATCACGAATAACTTAATATTCACCTGTGATTTTGATTGAGCAAATATATAGCCGTTCATTAAAACTTCCCTTTGCTGAGATCCAAAAAATAATGAAATCAATGTTTCTTACAAATATGTAATTGTTTTTTTATTTGATAACTTGAAAAAACTTGAAAGAGGAGATGGGATAAACATATTCGAATAATAAATTTTGTAAAGCTAATGCAAGGTAATATAACAAATATTTTAAATAAAAGCGTGATGTTAATTGTAGGACTAATTTGCAGCTGCAAACATAGTGTTTTTAAATTCAAACAAACCTTCAACAAAATAAACATTTAAGAAAAAGAACTTCATACATGTAGCAACCATATCTATTCTAACTTACTATTGAGGTTAAAAACACAAAGTATATCATAATGAGTAATGGGTAATGTAATCGTTTCCGGCTGCCTAGTTCTAGCTTCCTATCGGAGCTTCAACACAGCCAATATCCCCTCGTAATATAGAACCCTGATCAAGTGACGAGGTCGAAACTTGAGCGGGCACCTAATGGAACTAGGAGAGATATCGTACGCTGATGCCGTGGGGACTTTGGACTCGACAGGTTTAACGAGCACGTCTGTCCTAGTGTACTCAGGCCTATCCGTCATAAGTTAGATTTTCTACTCTTTCTCAGTACAGATATCCGATTTATAGGATGACTGGCAGTAGGTGGGATTCGAACCCCCGCACTGGTAAGAAGGTTGGATCCTGAGGCGGGATGCCTTAACCACTCGGCCACGGACGGGCCAAAGTATATCATAAATTATAATTTTTTAAATAAAAAAAGTAGCAATTTTCGTTCTTATAAATGAGTTGGGTTGAATTAACATCAGACTAAAGCTACACGAGTCCTACAGCGAAGGGCGTCGTCATTTATAACCGCTGTCAAGTGAAGAGCCGATATACGAGTGGGCAATCAACTAATTTTTAGACCGAGAGCCCAGGGCCCCCAGACCTAAGTCATTTTATCATGGATGGAATGTATCGGATTAGGTTCGGTTTTTATTTACTTTACACTCTTAAAACAAACACTCCTAATTTAACTCAGTCTGAGTGGATTTCACTCCTCCAGACTGGAAAATGCACTTCTCCTTTTGGAGTGGATCCTTTGTGTGTTAAACCTCCGACAGGATCACTCCAAACGAGTGACTTTAACTCAGTCTGAGAAAATATGCATGCCTTCACGGTGTCGAAAATGCACTTCTCCAACTGGAGTGGATTTCACTCTTTTGTTTTAAGAGTGTACTTTTAGTGTATACATACCCGCTAGAGTGGACCGATGGCAAATTTATATGTATCGGTGCACAAAGTAGACCGTCGGTCCGTCCACTTCTAGCAGGTATGCATACACTAAAAGTAAATGAAAACCGAACCTAATCCGATACATTTCATTAATGAGAAAATGACTGTGGTCTGGAGGTCTTGGGCTCTCGCTCTATTTTGAAATTGAAATTGCTCTCTCCGTAGGGACTTAAGAGCATGCCCGGGCCCGAGCCAGGGACCTATCACCTGAAGGCAAGCGTCTTACAAACTGAACTCTCCAGCCTACTACAGTTCTATGTATAATAGCTGAACACATGCACACTCAAACTAGTATACAAACAAAGGAAACGAGTATGTGTTACCTTTGCACCCTTAGAACTTACACCCCTTAGAAGCAGATTAACGTGGTTAAACGGCCACTTATTTTTTTCACCATTTGGATATTTTTTTTTCTTTCAAGAGCTCGATTGGTTGGTTGATTGGTTGGTATACCTATATTTTCAGGCTTGTGTGCTTGCTCAGAGAGCAGCTTATAAACCTTCGTCAAGTAAGACAGTCACAACACACACACTCATATGCACACACATACGTGACAGATGCTGCCATCTATCACGCGCCACCTCCACAAATTAGACATGTCCCTGAAGGGGAGGGAAATAGTCTCCAGGAATCTGTACCCGTGGGAAACTGCGCAATGAACGCCCACAGGACTTTCGGACCCAACAGATTTAACGAGCACGTACTCCGCATGTACTCGGTGAGTTTTCAGCGACCAGGACTCGATCGCGGGACCTTCCGATCCGTAGATCGAGACACTAACCACAGGGCTCACAACCCTTTCAAGAGCTCGAGTTGAGTGTCAATATACTCAGGTATCCCAAAATCCAGCAGCCAGATTGCAAAATCTGGAAGATTGCGATGAATAAAAGCTAAATATACGCAAACTAGCATGCAAACAAGGGAAACTATAAAATGGTTGAGCATAGACCCTCGGTACCAGATTGACGTGGTTAAATAGCCATTTATATTTCTTTCAAGAGCCCGAGTTGAGATTCAATATATTGAGTTCACCGAAAAACCTGCAATCCGATTGCCAAATCTAAGATTTCAAGAAATATTTTATCTAATAGTCTACGTAACGGGGGATAATCTGAGAAAATCGTACTTCTTTCGTCTCGGAATATTCGAAGAGAACACTTTGGGTAGGAGCCAGCAATGGCCCTTGAAGGTGGACAAAACAGTATAGATTTTTTTCGTATGTTTGTCCCTCACCCCAATGGACAGTTTCCAAATCGGGTTAAACATAGCTGTAAGAAATGCTTCAAGGATTTGATCAGAATTGATTCACAAATAGTTTATGAAAATTGAAGTTATTTTTGACAGTTATAACTTTTTTAAATGATTTGTAATAACCTACAAAATTAAGCATACACAAATCAGCACTAGTATAGAATGGACTAATATTACTCTCCGGGCTGAGGATAAGAAAATTTAGGACATTTTTGTACCTTTTTCAAAATAAAATATAACGTAATTTTACGTTATTCCTAATTTTTATAATGTTGCTTTCAAATATTTTTGTGAAAATGTACGTAGACGCGAATTTTGAATGAAATTACCTTACACTTATGGGGTTTGTACCTTTTACGAGTGCAGAGCTTGCACAAGCATGATAGAAGGTCAATCCCAGTGACGATCCATAAACTGTAGAGCGTAGGTTCACACACACACAACAACAGCAAAAAATCACATATAGTGAAAAGCAAGAGATGGCAAAGAACGTAATTATGCGCACTGCCATAAGCATGTCAATACAAGTGACTCGTGCCGGTTTTAGTAACAACAAATACAATGATAGTGGATATGCTTAGAAAATCTGACACACATACTAAAATATAATTCTTCGTACAAAATTAATTGTCCGAAAAAAAAAAAACTCAGACATACTCGATTTTATAAGATTGTATTAAAACGAATTTTACTAATACCATAATTTGAACTCTAAAACTGTAATATTGTAACATAAATGTGGTACTCTTTATAAATTTACAGTATTTCAAGAAGGAAGTAGTCAATGTCGTTTTCCGCACATTCTCAAAAAAATTTCCTTCGATTCACGGAAAAAGTCTGTGCAGCACTGCTGCCGGAATGTTTCCGTGAATTGAACAAAACTTTTGTCCGTTCAAAGAAGGAAATATTCCGTTTCTTTAAGATAGATCCGTTAAGTTGATTTTCTGTAAAAAAAAAAGCGTTAATTTGATGCATTTTGAAGATATATTCGTTATGTTAAGTTTCCGTTAAAACATGAAAATTTTATGCATTTTTAAGAAATATTCGTTGTGTTTATTTTCCGTTGAAACACCAAAATGTTATGCTATTAAAAAATTAAAAATATTTTTTTATTGATTTGAAGAAACATGTCTAGTTCTTATAATATTTAAATTGCAAAGTATTTTTTTTATTAAATTCTCAAAAAACATATTAAAAAATTACTTCGCAATTTAAATATAACAAGAACTGTACATGTTTCTCCAAGTAAATCAAAAAATATTGATATTTTTTTTCGATTTTCAAGACAACAGTTTTTAACACTAAAAAACTTAAAATGAAATTAAATCGATTATTTGTCAACACATATTTTTAAAAATCATGTTTTAATAAGTATATAAGTAAAATAACAAAAAAAGCAATAAATTCAAACAGTAGAAAAATGATATTTTTATTTTTAAAAAAATTGTGTAGCAAGGACACTTGCTTAGAGAAACCCAAAACAAATGTGACAATGAATATCCAAATACTCTAAATAAAAAGAAAATTATTTTTTATAATACATTTTTAACTTACAGAGAATATTTAACATACCACACCCTACTGTTTAAAGCAGAAGACTGCTGTAATGAAATTAATCTACATAAGAAAAAAGAAACTTAATCTGAGGATGAAAATCTTTTTTTATATTTAGATTTAGTAAAAACAAATCCGTGCAATACAATAACAATTATACACATTAATACAATAACAATTATAAATATAATAAATGATGTGATTTTCTTGTACCATTTAATAAATTGCATCTTTCTTGAAGTCTTTTAAGGCTTCAAGGTTTTGAAACTTAAAAATCTTTTAAACTTTTAGCAATAGTTTTAAGCAAAAGATGTAAGGTTTCATGATTTGCACCTTCTTTCGTCACTTCAACCATTATTAGCTTTTAAAAATGAATTTCCATAAATTGCACAAGCCAACCTCCAAAAAAAATATTAATATAATTCCATAAGTTCCGCAAGAACACCTTAAAAAAAACACTATTGCTGCCTAGCATTTTATAACTGACTTTAATTATGCTTTGGGAGCTGAACAGAAAATACAGTACAAGTATCGAAAATATTGCTACAAGTTCTTAAGCAAAAAAAAAGACAAGTAAGTAATACTAAAGATTCTTGGGACGGTTTAGTTGGAACAAAAAATACCTCGCGATAATACTCTTTTAATTAAACGGTTGTAGTTTTTGATATTTCTTCTCAAAAGAAAGTTTTGATATTTCTTCTCAAAAAGCTAGTAATTTATATTTTTGAGTTAATTTACTAACAAAATATTATCTAGCAAATGCGCATGTTATCAATAGTTTGCGTATTCAAGAAGCAGTTGATTTTAAATCAATGAAATAACATAGAAGAATAAACGTATATATTATTCTTTCTCCTAAAAAATGGCCAAATAAGCGCCTATTTGCGTTTTAAACAATTATCTAATAATAAAAAGAAAACTACTTTAAAATATTATTTCGAGAGCTGATACTCTATTCGTGATAGTAAAAATCTGCCTAATATTGAAAAAAAAAAATATTTAAAAAAAAAATCAGCAATTTTTGATTAACCTCAACTTTTTTTGTACTAGTGTGTCTGAGTTATTATATCTCACAAGCTCTCCTTAGTTGCGAAAGCGTGTTTTAAAATACAGCTATAATCGGCATAAATTTCGGACCCCGCTAATGGCTTAAAATGTCCACTTAATTAAATAACAAATTTTTTCGACATTTCTGGTGAGAAAACAATCGACAAAAATAATAACGAGACTTTTTCAGGGAATATATTTGATTTTTCAGATTTCCATATTCATCATTTTGATAACCTACAATTATCATGTTTTATAGTCAGAAATATGTACAAGTGAGAACCACTCGGCTTGGTTTGGGATTTGTATACGTTCCGAAATCGAGCAATCTGATCGCAAAATCTAAGCTTTCATGAAATATTTTATCTAATAGTCTACGGTAACGGGGGATAAACTGAAAAAATCTTACTTATTTCGTCCTGGAAAATTCGAAGAGAGCATTTAGGGTTGGAGCCAGCAATGGCTCTTGAAGGTGGGCGAAATAGTATAGATTTTTTTTTCGTACGTTTGTCCCTTAAACGTCATTTCCCCCCTTTTCCCACAGTTGGTTAAACATTGCTTTAAGAAATGCATTAAGGATTTGATCAAAATTGGTGTGTGAATAGTTTGTGTAAATTGTAGTAATCTGACATTTATAACTTCTTTTTAAATATGTTATAAAAACATACAAAATATTTTAAGGTTTATTAATCAGTCAAAAGTGTAAAATTGACTAGTATTGCTTCTCTGGCTGATTATAAGACAACTGAAGACATTTTGGAACATTTTTTTTCATATAAAAATATATACGTTTTTTTTCTAATTTTTACTATGTTACTTTAAATATATTTTGGAAAATGTTCTTAAATATGAATTTGGAATGAAAATATGACCACAAACTTATCCGTTTTGTACTTTTTACGAGTGCAGATTAGGCTTGAATGAATGGTAATCCTTGTAAAGCCCTTAGACGGTTAGTTAAAAAATAGCATAAAGTGAAAAAACAAGACACAGTGAAGTACTTTATTAGATGTGCACTGCCATAAGCATGTTAATACTAGTGACTCGAGCCAGTTTCAGTAACAACAAATAAAAGGTTAGTGGCTTTTGCTTGGGAAAATCTAACACATTATACTTAGATAAAATTCTTCGTAAAAAATTGATTGTCCGAAAAAAACGAACGTACTCGATTTGACAAGATTGTATTAGAACGAATTTTACAAATACCATAATTTGAACTCGAAAATTGTAATATTGTAACATAAATGTGGTACTCTTTATAAATATTCACTATTTCAAGATGAAAGTAGTTTACGTTATTTCCGTGGGTAAGGCAAAACTGTCCGTTAGGATGGAGCGGAAAATCGGGGCTTAAGTATGGTACTGGTATTATATTTAAATTGTGCCAAATGTCTATAATAAAAATATCTTGCGAAATTTTATTATTTTTGACAACTCCTTAATTGCCCATCGTCTGATTAAAATAATTATTTTTATTGTTTTAATTATTTTTTTAAAACTTTTGTGGAGTCTCTGAACAGGTGTGAAATCCTTATCCTAGCAAGCCTATAGTCTTCATATGTATTTAGCAAATGAATATCTTGACGTTCCTTCAATTATGCTGCTGATAGGTGGCAGTACAATAAGGTGGTTATAATTTTTCACAATTCACATAACACTCTTTATGATTTCAAAATATTTAAATACTATGATACTTAAGGTATTAAAATGTAATTAAACTAAATTTAAACATTGATAAAACTAAACGCTAAAAAATCTGCAGTGTAATGTAGCGTACTAAAACATAATAGTTGCGAAAGGATGTAAGAAAAATTCTGAGTTCCTTTTCACATTTTACTCAGTTTTAATAAATAATAATCGCACATTGTGACAAGTTTCGCAAATGTATTTTGAATTTTTTTTGGTACCAATTTTACCCCATCTGGTTAAAGCATAATATAATATTTTTCTTATTACAAATCAAATTAATGTTTAAAAAATTTGAATTTATGAATTTGCAAAATTATTTTTTTACCAATTAATTGTATATTTTTTATAAACGAAATATAATTTGTTTAACGAAATATAAAGTTGGCTCTTTTTTCAATATATCACACACAAAAATTATTATGAATAACGGTCAGAAAATACAATTTGTCTTTTTATTTGTGCAAGTGTGTCTGGGTTATTATATTTCAAACCTCATCTTCGATACGAAAGCTCGTTTATCAGGATACGATACTTACACCTACAGTACTTCAATAATCGCTTAATCGGAGATCGTAAATATCCATTTGTATTCGCGACGCTGAGGGTACTCACTACACATCGAAGATGTCCTTGAAAAGGGCGAAACGATTCAGGGAGTACAGAATTGGTCAGATGACCGGTGTAAAACTGAAAGCTTAAACTAACTGTCAATTTAATTAAATAACACATTTTTTCAACATTTCGCGTGAGAAAACAATAGACAAAAAATAACAACGAAACTTCTTCAGAGAATATATTTGATTTTTCAGATTTCAATATTCATATTTTTAACAACCTACAATTTTCATGCTTTATATTTATCAATATGTAGGGGTAAGTGGTGTACCTTGGACGTATGTGTACCTCGAACCTATGCTGATTCTAGCTCGATTAGCTTAGATATTGAAACAACACCACATGCAGTTAAAGTATTTGCTACCAGGGATCTCAGTGAAGTTCTATCTGTTTGTTTAAAAGGTCAATATATTAAAGAGGTTTCGAAAAACTAAATTCACAGTTCAAAAGTAAATTTTTGTCAGATTCTTTAGTGTAATTTTTTACTCAAACATGTAGTGTTTATTCAGAAACGATGGTTATGCAATATAAAACAAAGTTTTAGCTATAAAACAGTGTGCTTGAAATTAAGTTAAGTCTAACTTTAACTTGGTGATTAACTATTTTGTTTTTAATATCCAAGTGGTGTACCTCGAACCTAATACAAGTGGTGTACCTTGGACTGGTCCAAGGTACACTACTATAGGTCTTATGTGCTTCAGATTAGTGAAAACCCTTTTTAAAATTCAAGTAAATTCTTTCCTTTGAAAAATTAAGTATTTTGAGCTATTAATATGCAACCCTGATTTGTAAAATCTAGAAGAATGAAAATTTGTAAGAAATTTTGATATGGTGTGATAAAGAATTTTTTTTGTAGTTAATTATTTAGATTTATGAAAAGCATATAAAATTTTATACCATATAGATATAATATAGAAAATAATTATTGCATGCTCATCTAAAAAGATATTTTTTATAATAAATATCTAAGAAGAACATCCTTTTTACGTTTTGGCCTAGTTGAATAAACATAGGGGGAAATATTTGAGTCTTTTTTTTTTTCAAATTTAAGACAGAAAGACAGCCAAATGTTTTTCTATGGCATGAAATAACAGTTTAATTTTATACTGCATTTTAACGTATACACCCGAGAAAGATTGCATTGCAGCTGAAAAAGCCAAAAGAGCACTTAAAAAAACTAAGGCAATAAAACCCCTTACTGAGCCAATTGACCTAACATAACCAATTACTACAATCTTGGCTAGAAACAAAAGTAGGTTGTAAAATGTATTTTTGAATTTTTTGTGGCTAATAAATATTGGTTTTCGGACTGTAAATCGAGTCTCTCTACCTGTTCATGATTGGTCCAAGGTACACTACCGGTTGGACCAAGGTACACCGCCGGTGGTGTACCTTGGTCCTAATAACAATTTTCTGTATTAATTTTTGTAATAGTTGAAATCATTTAAATAACATGTTAAAATAAATATATGTTGTATATAACAACATAAAGTATTTAGTAAAAATACTTTTATTCACTTTTTGCAAGTAATTACGAAAATAAAAATTAAAAAGTCAAAATAGGTCCAAGGTAACCCACCTTCCCCTACACTTTAGGACCACTCGGCAGTGTGTTTGGGATTTGTATAAGTTGTTTAAACATAGTTGTTTAGTTGTACAAATCCCAAAGTGAGTTAAATACAGCTGTAAGATATGCTTCGAGGATTTGATCAAAATAGGTGTGCAATTGGTTTGTGTAAATTGTAGTTATCAAACAGTTATTACTTTTTTCAAATAAGTTTAAAACATACAAAATATTTAAAGGTTTATTAATCTGTTAAAAGTGTAAAATTGATTAAATTTGTTCTCTGGTTGAGGATTAGAGAACTGATTACATTTTGGTATTTATTTTTTAATATTAAAATACACTTATTTTCTAATTTTTATCATGTTGCTTTCAAATATTTCTTGAAAAATATTCTTAGACATGAATTTTAGAGGAAGAATGAACTTAAACTTAATTGGGGGGGGGGTTGTACTTTTTACGAGTGCAGATTAATCTTGAATGAATAGTAACCCTAGTGAAGCCCCATAAGCTTTAGACAGCATTAAAACAAAATCGAATACACTGAAGAACAAGACATAATGAAGTACTTTATTAGATCAGCGCAGGTCATAAGCATGACAATGCAATTGACTCGAGCCGGCTTTAGTAACACAAACAATAATTTAGTAGACATGTCTACTATCTAAGAATTCCTCTTACAAAAAGTGAACTGTTCGGAACACCCGGACTATTCGTTTTGAAACCGGTGGAATTTAAAAATGATAACGGCGTTGGAGTTTTTTTTTTTAAACTTTTATTGCAAGAAAATTTGGTAGATATTGCAAATGCATTTTTAAGCTGGACACTTTCGACCAACGTTCATTTGGCGATAATTTAAGGAAAATATAACACCAGACACTTAAAAATAATTTTTCGTACAAAAAAATTAAATTGTCCGAAAAAAAAAGAGTATCTCGATTTCAAAGGTTTGTATGGCAAAAAAAAAAAAAAAACATATTCAAAAGTTTAAACTCTAAAATTGTAATATTGTATCATAAATGTGGTACTCTTTATAAATATTCAGTATTTCAAGATGAAAATAATATACGTTATTTCCGTAGGTAAGGCAAAACTGTCCGTTAGGACGGAGGGGAAAATCGGTTTAAACATTTCACTGGTATTATATTTAAATTGTGCCAAATGTCAATAATAAAAATCTCTTGCGAAATTATATTATTTTTGATAACTCCTTAATTGCCCATCGTCTGATTAAAATAATTATTTTACTGTTTTTTCAACTTTTTTGTGGACGCTCTGAACTGGTGTGAAATCCGTATCCTAGCAAGCCTCTAGTCCTCATCTATATTCAACAAATGAATATCTTGACATACCTTCAATTATGCCGCCGATAGGTGGCAGTACAGTAAGATGGTTATAATTTTTCACAATTCACATAACACTGTGTATGATTTCAAAATATTTAAATTCTATGATACTAAAGGTATTAAAATGTAATTAAACTAAATTTAAACATTAATAAACA